>JANDKJ010000589.1:0-23573 GCA_028551335.1 Armillaria sp. CMW 4456 | reverse complement strand
AGGGATTATAGCACTAGGTAACATGCGGCTTCTTACACAGAATTAAGAAGGGGAATGGGTTATTCAATAGAAGGACCAACACCCAACTATCAGATATTAACTGGATAGGCAGATAGATTAACATGCACAGTTAAGGCATTATAGCCAAGGCCTCTGATTGGTCAGAACCGACAATTGCATGATCATACGACTTGTAATCGTACGATAATGATGTCAACAGTGACATTACAAGATATTACTCAGTATTGCACCACATCACGCAATTCTGATGAGATCAAGGACCCTGAAGAGACTATAAAGTCGAAACTGGGTGGGTTGGTTGTCTCCCAACCCAGTTGGTCCACTCTTGACTCAACCAAGTTACTCGAATCAGCCCCAAAAGCTTTTTTCAAACCAGTAAGTAATTGGCAAGGTACAAGTCCCCTATGACGCCTCCACCCTCCCTCGCTTTGCTCAGGGGGTCCCAGAGGGTCGTAGGGTCCACCCTAACCCTAAGATTTTGCATGACGATGACAGTATGACACTTGAACATTGGCGTGTACTGTGATGGACTATCAGTGTCCTACGTTTTCCTTTGACGGCAAGGTGCACACTTTGATGCAACAACTAGTCAGTTTCATTGCCTTGCATCTCCCATCACTCTAAATCCAGGATATCGAGGTCCTTATCTGGCATGCATCAGAAGCTGCTGTATGGTGAGCCTGACAACCCATCCCAAGAGTTTTTCCACTACCAACGGCCGTCAATCACACAGGGCACAGGTTCCAAGGAGGATAAACTGACCTTGCCCACTATCCAGTACATGCCTCCCTCATCAATGACAATGGAATTCCTTGGACCTGTGACAACGAGCACACCCGCATTCGCATGAGTGAACTGAGGGACTTCTTTGGGTCTAAGCATATCAATCTGGTTGCCCAGACCAAGACGGCAGGATCTATTGTATACCAGATGTGAACAGTCCTGTACAAGCGATCAGCGGGGGAAAAGAGAGGGCGGCATATGGTAGACATACCCTTCTCACCAAGCGCGATCGAATGCTGTTGTCCCGACGACAGGCAGCTAATCTTCTCAGGACCTAAGTCCTTCACCATTACAGCTCGTAGATGATGTCAAACACAGTCTTTTTGCTTGTCGTGGTGCGTTCGCCGGTCGTTCCATTGCCTAGCTGGCCCTTCTCCCGAGAATCGAAGGTATATACTATTCACAGGGCTAACGTTAGCCTGCAAGGGAGACGTATATTGACGGCGTACCCTTCCTGCTATCCATCAGCACACACGAGAATGAAACCATGTAGACACCTTGAAAGCTTTTTCTTGACCTTCATCGGTTCAAAAGAATGGTATGCGCCTGAAGGATAGTACTTCTGGATAGGGCGAATGGCCACACTGTGACATGACAGGGGAGGAACGACACGCAAAGGCCAAACAGAAGGAGTCAAAGTCATAGTCAGCGTTACGCATGGATGAACCCAACAAAACGTACCTGTCCTAACATATTCATGCCTGCTATCCAGATAGTACTGTCGCTGGCGACAAGCAACGTATAGTTCCTCCCACTGGCAGCATGGGTCCCTGTGGGCTCGCAACCCAGGTCCTCCACAGTAATCCTCAGATGTCACAGTACACCTTGTCGCCTTCGTCAAAAGTGTGCAAGCTTGGTGGTACTTGTCCAGCAGTCCTGCTTGGAGGTCTCCTCACCAATGCAGTGAGCGGCTTCGAAACCAGTGTGATGAAGTTGTGGCATTGATTGGCATTGATATTGGTTGATAATGATGAAGGCACAGAGAAGACAAAAGAAAGACATTATCGCCGACGTACCAGATATTCTTTTGTTTGTGCATGCTTGCTGCGAACATTCTCTTGGGTAGGAGATGGACAAGAAACAATGAGGCATCAGTGGTTTCTATTTCTCATCCTTACTGTAGGAGACAAAGTTTTGTATAATAGATATATACAGATGGTGACGCCAGCAAAATGAACGATTTCTACATGTACGGAGCAAGAACTTGGATTTACTGGTGTGAGACACTCAAAGTAAGAGCAGAATCCAAAAAATCAATGAGGACTGGGTCAATTCTCAACATTTCATAATGTTTAAACACCCATTAGAACCCAAATACTATTATACAGAAGGTGACGGCTCGCTTTTTGAATTAAAACAGCTTGAAAAAAATTAAGCAGGATATATGCTGTTTTGCTGTGTATTATGTCAAACAAAGGTTATGCGAGGGCTAGTGTTTGAGGCCACCGGCACACTTAAATTTTGTACAGTTCGAAAGGTACAATATATACGAAGGTCGTGACGGCTCGAATTTTTAATGCCGAGACTTTGGAAAGGTGTGAAAAATCGAGGAAGTTCGAAAGAGTGACCGTTTACAGGTCCCAACGTGTACAAGGTGCTATACATCTCCCAGGGCAGCTGGTGACAAACGGGCTCCGTCACCTTCTAGACTAACTTCGAAACTTTATTTTTTCCCTATAAAATATTTTAATACAACGTGGAATGGGCCAGCCCTCGTTGCAACAATTTGCAGCAATAATGGACTGGCCGATCATTGCTTAGTAAGCTCTAACGCACCGTTAGAGCGGGGTGCTACACATAGGAGTGTTATATGCCAAGTGAAGAATGGATGCATGCGAGATGTTCCGAGATTGAAGGGATGCAGGGGTCAATGGCGAATGATATACGTTATGCGGTGAATATTGGTTCATGAGGTTTTGATTCCTAAGATAAACATTGCGACCGGAAGTTTGCAGATTCGAGCACAAGAGTATCTTTTGAGATATGTACCGTTACTGGTTGAGTTTGTTGTAAGATAAGAGCGACGACGATAGCGATGGATGGAAGCAAATAATTTTCGAAAAAAAAAAAACAGACCGGAGATAGAGATTAAGCATACGACGTTTAGTAGCCATAGTATGCGCGCTGGAGGAACGACTATTAGTTTTGGAACAGGAAATTCATGGAGTACATACCATTCGATCACTGCGTGAAATATATGTATATTAATTCGACAAGCGCATAAAAAATTGTAGCACTCACAATAGCCCGTTTTACACCCACGTAAGGTAACAAACAATATGACGTCTGATACAATCGTAAATGGCGCGCTGGTCTTTATCCACCTTGACATGTACAATTCATATCTCAAGTCTAGAAGACGCAAAATGACGGATATACTGTTGGCGATCAATTGACTTCCAGTTACCGATAGCGCTAAGTCGACAATCATTGCATGGCGAGCACTGTACGAAACAAAAATACTAAGCACATGGTGCCTGTAACCAAGGTACCGTGAGAAATACCTTTTCGCAGGTTCACACATCCTCTTGACTACCTTGTCAAGTGTATCCTTACCACCCTCCTTCAAAGCCTTAGTCACCGATTTATGCCCTTGCTCATTAGTAGCACATTCAAGAATACCTAATATCAGGTGGTCGAGGGCCAGTTGACGACGCTTGTCAGATCCGTGCTCTAAGACTGGCAGAAACGTCAGCGGTGCGTCAGTATAGTGGAAACCAGAATGTACTGTGTTGAATGTAATAAGAGCCCATTGGCTCTTTGCAACGTTACTGAAGACCAAAGTGCCTTAATTGAGCAGCTCGTCGACGATGCCGTCCTTTGCAGGGTCTTCCAAGTTTTGAAAAGTATGGGACCCGGATGAAAAATCAGATGTCAGCTCAACAGTTTAAGGCCGCACCTGAACAACGAGGGAGCCGGTTTGGTGACATGCAAGGGCGGCCCATTTGCCTTTGTTGACACTATGACATCAACAAGCAACGTCATAGAGAGTGGCGGAGCGGATGCGTACAAGGCAAAAATAGGCGGCACTGGAGGAGTCCACGAGAGCTCCGTGGTCTACAGTCGGTCGTTAGGGATGAGGAATATATTGGGGGAGGATCTTGTACCTTACTCCAGACGTGACTGGCATACCTATTTACTAAGGTCTGAGCGGGGTCACCAAGGAGCAATTCGGAAACGATTGTGAGGCGAATATCTTCTTCGAAGTCGACGGCCTTTTGTAGCACATGGCAACCGTAACAATTAGTAATCAATTCAATGATTTAACCCCTTCATGAGTAAGAATATCAGCGATGCCAGTTATAAATAACAGGCGACTCCCATACCGCATACATCCGACGATTTTCCTTTGTGCTTCAGCTGCTGAGGCGGTTTCAAGACAGCCAAAAGACAGCGCTGAACGGCCCAGTTTCCAAACCTGTCGTAGAATTGATAAGACCCCACGTCTATCCAGAAGACTGAAAATTTCACCTGTGAGTCATCGTCTCAAAGCCTCGAGCACATATTGCATCCACGATCTTTGCGCGCCCGTTCAAATCTGCGACCCTGAGTTTTTGCTGCAGGAAATTTGAGACTTGCTGACCCGATCTCTTGATAAGACGAGAATGAAAGAGTGGTATGGCAGAGTAGATGGTGGGTGAAGAATCGACAGGAACTTGATCGACTGATAAACTATAAATGAATGCACATTAGAATAAGCAAGTTTTGAGTTTTAAGTACATACGTCGTGAGACAGCTGTCCTTGAGGGGATGACAGTAAAGTTTGGAATGAGAACGATGAGCGAAGTCCTGAAGATTGCTCATCAATACCGAGCGCTGCAGAACTGATTCCAAGAGATCGCTTTTTCATCTGACTGCATCCATTCAGCACGTGCAGAGAAAAGATCCTGTGAAGGCTGAACTGGTGGTTGTGGTACGTGCCAATCAACAGTTGACAGAACCACAGCTGATTCCGGCATTAGTTGAGGTGTCCTGACCAAGGGACATTGGGGGCTGGGGAGAATTGAAGAGCTGCGAGGAAGCCTGATCGGAAAAGGAAGGCTGGTAGACAGAGTACGGTGGTTGGGGAACAATATTGGCATCAGTAGCTGCAGCGTGATGGTCGTAGGATTTCATGTAGTAAGGTAACGAGGGAAGCTGAATAGGAGCGTGCAGATAAGGAATGATAGAGATTGGCATCTGTGTAGAGGTGAAAGTTGGCGAATGAGATAACGCGGTGTTATCAGAGATGTGTCGAGAGCCTCAGGATCGTTTGCTACGTCGCCTGGAAGGAATATTCCATCAATATATTTTAGTTAGCAGCAGAAAGAGAAAAGAACGACGCACCATCGTCGTGTTCCTCCTTACCCTTCTTGCTGGTACCGGCATCTTCATCAGCCTCGCGATCGTCCTCGCTCTCGAAATTGTTCTTCTTCTTCCCGCCCTTCTTGGCTTTCGGTACTGGCTTATTCTTTGCATCTCCCGTCATGCTCATCCTGTGCTTCCTGGCAGAGGTACTGCCTTCACTATGCCGTCTCCGTTTCTTTGGCTCCTCGTCGTTCTCGCTGTCTAGCTGGTCCACCTCGTCGACGATATCCTCCAATACAGTTGCTTCTGCTTGTTCTGCATTTCACTTCTCCCGTTCAGATGGGTCCAAGGCGACCTTGTAGCCGGTCAAGACGTCCCCTGACTTTTGAATGCTTCGTGGATATACACCTCAATATCGTGTTGCTTTAGTTTGTAGATGTCCTTTGGGGCTAGCCGAGAGCTGTGAATAGCAAATTGTCAGCCGATGATGAGTACAGATAAGAACTCAAAGGCACACACAAATCGCCAGTAGGGAAAAATCACATAAGACGGAAGTTTCGTTTTTTTTTTTTTTGGCCGGCAGAGCAGTCATTAAGGTCTTGCTGATGTACATCTCCTGGGTTGGCTACATAGGGATCAGTCGTCGCTGCACGGACAGGTAGAAACGGATGAAACTGGCACTTAACAATGCGAACGCTGCCGAGTCCGAATCTGAGGGGTATACCTTGAACGGAATAAGACTTATATCCTCATACGACACGAGAAATACGCGCCTATTGAACACCATGACCTTATCATTCTTCTCATTATCTGAACTCCTCGTCGTCAACCGTCTAAACCTGCCCTGACAGCCTCGGAATCCACCACACTTGCCTCACGGTCGACATGACTGACGTCTCTCCTAGTTGTCAGGAATGCTCAAAGTTCGTGGCCTTGGAGGGCTCGTACTGTGTTTTCGATCTTATGTAGCGTGGTATGGTTGGAAGGGCCTTACTTATTTGTACATGTTTCCAAATCGTAACAGGGGCATATCATAAACCGATCATTCCACCGATGCAATGCATCGGTGGAGGGCCACTCTTATTCTCGGTAACAGGAATGAGAAACGATGAGCAAAGTCCTGAGGAATACTCATCGATACCGACAGCTCTACAACTGATTCAAAGAGAAATCAACATCGCCTTCTCGTCCGACCGTGCCCATTCAGCGTGTAGAGAAATCATAATCCTGCAGAGGCTGAACTGGTGGCTGCAGTACGTGCCAATCACCAGAGTTGATAGAACTACAATTGATTCCGACATTAGTCCTAACTAAGGGGCATTCAAAGGTATAGACGACGGGAACCGCAGGGTATGTCCTTCAGACTAACCGAGCAACGTCAGCAAAAACGGTGAACATCGGATAAGAACGACACGCACTTTTGCTTAGTTACGGCCACATGTTGTACAGCTCGACTTGCAAAGGATTCCATACATGGTACAACCACGTGTGCCTGCCGTTGGCGGCTGGAAAAAAAATGAAAAAAGCTTTGAGGATTGCGGGTTTGGTCCATCAAAGCAAAGACAAGAAATCAAATCTGAGTAGCGCCATGTCAACAGCGACCGCACATCATTTTCGAAAAAAGGCTTACCAGCTGGCCTCTGGGAGTTTTGAAAAATACAGTCGCAAAGGGCAGTATACTGGTCAAAGAGTACTGCCATCCAGGTTTGGATGTATCAAACGAAAAACCAGTGGCAGAGATGGCAGATATGGGGGAAAAGATGAGCAGATGGCGGTACAGAAAGAGTAGAAGCGGGTTCATATGGAGATTTTGCATGACGATGTCATGGCGCTTGAACTTTAGCATGTACTGCGAGGGACTGTCACTGTCCTAGTTTTCCTTTGGTGGCAAGGTGCATACCTTGGTCGCAACAGCTAACCAGCCTCATTGCCTCGCATCTCCCCTCACTATAAATGCAGGGTATCGAGGACCTTCGTCCTTGAATGACACCAAATGCATAGGATTCTGATAGGAAAGGACGAAAATATCTGTATGTTAGCAGGCGTGCAGGTCCTGCGAAATGAACGTGCACCACATATGCACGACCAGTGCCCACTAATGTAATTTTGTATCCATGCCTAGTGTTATGATCTTTCACAAACCGATTTTTCAATCATTTTTTAACCTTCCGCACTTGAAGAACCAACTCCATCGTGAAGGCAGCCTCGTTCACGGGGTCATACACGAACTTGGGCTTCAGGGTGACGAAAGTGTACACCCGCTTGATCCAGTGAGCTCATCAGCCATACCAATAACAGCGGTGTCAGCGACACCCTTCTGCATAATGAGGGCACTCTCGATCTCGGCCATTGAGAGATGGTCACCAGACACATTGATGACGTCTATAAAAATAATTGAACAAAGCAACAGAAAAGAGGATGTATTGAAACATACCATCGATACGGCCCTTGATCCAAATATAACCGTGCTCATCATGGGCAGCACCATCACCGGAACAGACTAAGCCAGGATATGGCTTCATGTACATCTCGACATAGCGCTTGTGGTCACCATAGATCATATGCGTAATGGACGGCCAGGGAGTAGAAAGAGCGATGACACCCTCGACGTCGTTGCCAACTAGCTCCTAGACATAAAAGTCAATACGAGTCGCCACATAAGCTTCTTTGACACCTAACCTTTCCACTAACGGGGTCAAGAATTACAAGTTCAATACCAAAGAATGGCAGTGGCGCTACCAGATTTTCTCTCGATCACACCAGGGAACGGTGTCGCAGTAATACTGCCTGTCTCAATTTGCCAGGTGTCAATGATAGCGCACTACCCATTTGTGAGCGAAAGTAATGACTTAGGACATTGGGGATGTACCTAGCGCTTGCCATCTTCGTTATACCAATTCCACGCCTCCAGGTTAATCAGTTCCCCAAACTCGCAATGTGGAAAGGTCGTGGCCTTCTACGTGGTGGGCACCCAATCGGCGGAGAAGACAGATGGCAGTAGGAACGGAGTAGAATTGCATGAGGCCGTGCTTTTCAATGGTTTACTTGGTGAAATATGAATAGTGGAAGGGACAAGAAAAAGACGATGCGAACCCAATATCTTGACGGCGCCGTGTAAACAGGTGTACTTTCAATGATGGTGGTCGAGATTCCATTTAGAAGGGGGCCATAAGTGATGTACCTGCCGAAGTCGAACGGATCAGCATACCAAGAGAAAATAATGTCGGGGAAAACGGAATTGGAGCTGTGTTACAGCTCAGAGCAAAGGATGTAGTTTTGGGAGGGTCTATAAAATGGTACGTAGTACTCACATATGACCAGTGATCCAGCCTATGTCAGCCATGTAGGCAAACTTGTCGTCAGGGTGAACATCGAAGACATATTTGACAGTCACCACCGTGCAAAGGGGGTATCCAGCAGTGGTGTGAACGACACCCTTTGGTTCGCCAGGCGAGCCCAAAGTCTGGAAGTATTATCAGATAGGGTCACAGTAAAACAGAAGTAAACGCACATAGAGAATGAAAAGGGGATCTTAGGGCGATGTCGAGATCATTCAATTGCTGTGAAACAGTAAATATTAGGACATGATAAGACTGAAAAAGAATACCCATGGCCAATTCGCATCTAAGCGCCTCGAGCTCAGCTCTAGCTTCTTCGAGAGTAGACATACTCTACCTCAGAGCTTCTTCAGCTTCGCCCTTGCAATGCCTCTCTTCCTGCTCACTCGTAGTCGCTCGTTCGACTTCCCTGATGCCCTCACCAAGCTCTCTCCTCACCGCGTCCTTATCCTCCTTGACTTTCTTCATACGCTCCCTTTAGGTCTCTAGGCCTCTCCCTCGTGCTCAGCAGTAACCCGCTCATCCTCGATCACAACGTCCAGCCCCGTAATCCTTTTCTGAAGATGGACTACCTGGACCCGGAGCGTCTCGTTATAAATCTCTTCTCTGGTGCAGAGAGTAATGGCGGGGGGCTCGAGAGCAGGAATACGCTCCTCCAGCTCGGCAAGTCAGGTTAGGGTCGTCCCTCGAGAACTGAAGGTGGTCTTCTCGTGAAGCCCGCGGTGACTGCACTGAGTTTTGTCATAGCAACGAAGACGCCACAATGTGGTGGATGGGTGAAGTATTGCTTCCTGTGTATCATAAAAACAAATATTTAAATTGTATCAAGAATGGACTCACCCTCCAACGCTTCCATCGTTCTTCCCTTTCCCAGCAAAGCCACCAGATATTTCCATCCCTGTCCAGAGTCCTCCCTTACCCTCAATGTCTCTGATGAATGGCAGCATCCCCTCAAACCCCAGGCTTTCGATGCACACCTTGTTGCCTTCCTCAACAGCGTGTCAGCTGGATGGTACTCGTCCAGCAGTCCTGCTCAGAGGTCTGCTCATAGATACAGTGAGCAGCTTTGAAACTGGCATGACAAAGGTGTGGTATTGATGTTCGGTAACATGATGGAGGCAGAGCAAAGACAACGTGAAGGAGCGGACGTGCCAGATTCTCTTGTTTGTGCATATTTGCTACGTATATTCTCTTCGGTGGGAGAAGGACAAAAGACAATGAGGAGTCGATGGTTCCTGCCTCCCATCCTTAGTGTAGGAGACAAATCTTTGTATAATAGTTATATACAGATGGTTACACCCAAAAAATAAATGATTTCTACATGTACGGAGCAAGAACTTGGATTTACTGGAGTGAGACACTCAAAACGTGGGCAGAATCAAAAAACCCATGAGGGCTGGGTCAATTCTCAACATTTCGTAATGTTTAAACATCCATTAGAACATTAATATGATTTCACAGAAGGTGACGGCTCGATTTTTGAATGAAATCACCATAGAAAAAATTGAACGGGATATATGCTGTTTTGCTGTTTATCATGTTAAACAAAAGTCTGGCGAGGGCTGGCGTTTAAGGCCCCTGGCACACTTAAATTTTGTACCATTCGGAAGGTACGATATATATGAAGATTGTGACGGCTCGATTTTTCGATGCCGAGACTTTGGAAACACGTGAAAAATCGAGGAAGTTCAAAAGAGTGACTATTTACAAGTCCAGCATGCTGCACATGAACCAGGGCAGTTTGTGACAAATGGGCTCCGTCACCTTCTAGATCAACCTCGAAACTGTGTTTTTGCTCTATAAACCATTGTGATACAACGTGAAATGGGCCAGCCCTCGGTGCAACAAGTTGCAGTAAGAATGGACTGGCCGATCAATGCTTACTAAGCTCTAACGCACCATTAGAGTGAGGTGCTATAGATAGCAGCCCAATGTGACATTAGGGAAATGATCTAGGTGTTAGTGGAATTGATGGGAAATAAGATAGGGGTCAAGAAAAATGATATCTCTACAAGGCGTGTGATGGTATGAGGGTACTGTTGGTGCACTATGAGGATGGTAATAGGCACTGTGCACTGTGCAGTAAGTGTGTACATGTGTTTGTGTGTTTGCAGTTGTTGGAGGATATAGGTGATTGGGCTTATCAGCAAGCCTTTGGACCGGGTCTGATTACACGTACATTCTTCTCTCTTACTCCTCAGTCTTTCACCATCAGGTTTGTGTTGACTGAGGATCTAGTACTCATATGCATACCTTACAGGTTGCTGGTCATTAGCAGTTGTGGTTGGATTGGTCAATGGCCAAGTGTACGACTATAAGGACTTGTGCATAAATATAAATGTGGACTATGTGGACTATGTGGACTATGGAGACTTGTGTGCTTGAATATGCACTATGGAGACTAAGTGGACTTGTGCATGAGTGCAGACTATGGGTAATGCAGACTTGTGCTTAAATGTGGACTATGCATAATGCTTATGCTTATGCTTATGGGGGGACTTGTGCTTGAATGTGGACTGTGTGGACTTTTGCTTGAATGTGGATTATGTGGACTAAGCGGATTGGTGTGTGGTATTTGTATGATGTATTACATAAGCATATAAGGTTGCTATGACTTGTGCTTTTATGTGGACTAAGTGGATTGGTGTATAGTATTCGTATGATATATTACATAAGCATATAAGGTTGCTATGACTTGTGCTTTTCTGTGGACTAAGTGGATTGGTGTATGGTATTTGTATGATGTATTACATAAGCACATGAGGTCGCTATATGGACTTGTGTTTGAATGCAGAGTAAATGGACTTGTGCTTGAATATGGACTATATGGACTTTTGCTCAAACGTGGACTATGGGTAATGCAGACTTGTGCTTTTATGTGGACTAAGTGGATTGGTGTATGGTATTTGTATGATGTATTACATAAGCACATGAGGTCGCTATATGGACTTATGCTTGAATATGGACTACATGGACTTTTGCTCAAATGCAGACTGTGTGGACTTTTGCTTGAATGTGGACTATGTGGACTAAGCGGATTGGTGTGTGGTATTTGTATGATGTATTACATAAGCACAAGAGGTCACCACTTGAAGGATAGCTCCATATAGTACTGAGGAATGGCAGGAGTGAGAAGGACCCATCATGTGACCATGTATATACCATTTTGAGCTCGAGATAACCTGGTTTGGGTGTGTCCTAGGTTGTTTGGGAAGAGGTATGATGAGTATATAGAGTGTTTTAGTGAGTTGGAGTGGATAGGATGAGCTGTGGGAAAAGGAGTAAGTGAATAAGTGAATGTTATGAGTAGGCAAGGTTGTAATTTAAATTAAATTGGTGTGGAAGGGAAATGGGAGAAAAGGGGATGTGTACTGTGTAGACAGGGTTAAACACGATATTTTCTGTGTATAAAGTATGGGGTGAAAGTGGGTATATAAAAATTGGTTGGTGGTACAAGTTTGGAGGTAGGGAGGAGGAAGAGGTGGATGTAAGACGTGTTTTTGAGCTGTGGGAGGGTAAGAATGGGTTGAAATATTGAAGTGATGATTATAGGATAGGTGTAGATGAGTTATTTTGGTATTCCAGAGTTGTAGTGTAAGAGAGGAGGTGTAATGGAGAAAAAGAGTTATAATATAAACCGAAGTTGTGTGGAAGGGAAATGGGTAAAAAGAGGTCCGGTACGAGTTAGATATATGTATGATAGATGTACTCTGTAAGTTATAAGTGCATAGCGAGGATAGAAAAAAACCGCTTGAGGTTACAAGTTTTTAGGGGTCAATGTGTATATGAGGAGGAAGAGAAGGATGTTGGACGTGTTTTTTTGGTGTAGATGGGGGAAAAGGAGTTGGGATATTGTTATTATGAATAAGGGATAGTGCTGTATGTGCTGTACGTGCAATGGGGAAGATTGGGGAAAAGATAAAGCGAAAAGTTGGTGTGATGGACAAAAAGAGTTACCATAAGAAGGGAAGAGATTTGGAAGGGAAATGGGTGAAAAGGGGTCCGGTACGAGTTAGATATATGTATGATAGATGTACTCTGTAAGTTATAGGTGAATAGCTAGGATAGAAAAAAACCGCTTGAAGTTACAAGTTTTTAGGGGCTGATGTGTATATGAGGAGGAAGAGAAGGATGTTGGACGTGTTTTTTTGGTGTGGGTGGGGCGAAACGAGCTGGGAGATTGTTATTATGAATAAAGGATAGTGTATGAGGGGTTGTACGGGTATTCCGGAGGATTGGTGTAAACATAAAGGGAAAGGTTGGTGTGATGGACAAAAACAGTTACATGAGGATTTATAGGGTCCAAGGTGAGAAACCGGAGTAAAGGACTCCGCTAGGATCTAGATGTATGTGTAATAAACGAATTTTCTCTATAAACCATGGGCTGAAAGTGAGTAGATAAAAACCGCTTGGTGGTACAAGTTTTAGGGGTAGGGTGAGGAGTAGTAGTGAGAAGAGATGGGTGTAGGACCGGTTTGGGGGATCTGTTTGGGTCGAAATAAGATGTGAGATGAAGGATATGAGGATATTGAAGTATTATATGGTCAATAAGGAATATTTTTGGGATTAGGTCGAGGTTGAAAAAGGATTGATGGGTGAAATGGGGTTGAAATGGTGATAAAAGGTGTATAAGTCTGGTTAGAAAAATGATAAAAATAAACGGACTTCGTGAGTGTGTAGATATAGGTCTAGGCTTCATTTGTTCTGTATAATATGAGGGCTGAAAATGGAAATTGAAAAACCGCTGGGCTGTACAAGTTGGGATCAATGGAGGAGAGATATTAGGTAAGCAGCCCAATGTGACATTAGGGAAATGATCTAGGTGTTATGGTGCCATCTCGATGTTCAATGGCTAGGACGACGTGCTCTGACGCAGCTATATGTGAGCATATCAAGCTATCAAAACAGATAATTCGGGTTCAAAGGTCAAAGACGCATGGAGATTCACGGTTACCTAACCGCGGCACAACTGCCGACGAAGTGCATGAGAGGAGATGACCAGGGGCCACTGCTTTTTTTGAAGGAGTAAATTATTGAAATACACAGATACCTTCATCTTAACATTGGGTACTGTGCTATAATAAATTATCACCCACGTATCTTAATTAATGTTTTGAAAAATTGCACAAAAGACGACAGAAGCCATGATGGAAAACCCTCTGTATAAGATAAGCCCATGGCTGTAGACCGACTTTCATGGGGCCCACCCGCAAAATTAAAAAACCCATGTCAAATGTCATTCAGAGGTCTGTTTAGCAAGCTATTCGGTGCTTTGGTTTTCATGAAATGAAAACTGCCGCCCAGATAGAATAATGTGGACGCTACCTCATCCAGAACAAGACTCAGCTGTCCGTTGAGCAATCTTGCCGTGCCGTATGTACACAATGGCCGCAGGGGGGTTACGAAGGTTATTGCGCCCATGGAGTAGAGGTCATAGCAGCCGGGGACAGCTCACTCAGAAATCCTCGTAACTGGGATACACCATCTCAAGAAAAGACACAAAAAACGGACTGTTGGTTGATGTTAAAATCCTGACATTGAATACCTATCAGATAGGAGAAACCAAAAGAACCAGTAAGTATATACTGAAGGATGGTCTCGACAGAGCTAAAAGTTAGGCTGTCGAAAGGCAGGAACACTAGTGATACTAAAGTACGTCAACTTGTGAATATCTAGTCGTAATACGACAGATGGAGATGCATTCAAGGGTAACATGACGCTCTGCCAAGGTGTATATGGCCTCATATGTGGTATTCTTAATGCAAACGAGTGTGACACAGTGGAGTTAAGGTAGGGTGGATAGTCCAAGGATGGAAAAATTCATAAGCAACGTACAATCTGTTGCAAGTCAGTCCATGCGAATAGAGAACCACGCCGTAAACGTACTTGCAAAACAGACATTTCTCAGGTACATGCAAGACTTTGCCAACGTTCCAAATGTTCAAGACAGAGATATCGGTGGTCAGCTTGCGGTGATTGAAGTAGCGATAGGCAGGCCTTAGCGACTCGGAGGGCGGAAATGGAAGTATCAGTTGTCAGAAATTTATTGTCGGCTCGACCCATAGTAAACTAGAAGGACACGAACAGCATGCCACCGTGAGATTGGAGGGAGCCATGACTCCACAGACAGAGACGACACATTAATATTGTTGACGGAGAAGAAATCTTCATGGATAGGAAGAAACTCGAGGTAAGATCGGCCCATGGACCGTATTCTGACTTTTTCGTCGCCATTTGTTGATTACCGTAGCTCGAGTCATCTAAGCCCACTTTAAGCACAGCTTCTCGGACAACGTCGTTAGATTTAGAATCTCCCATCCAGGAATTCTCGGCATCAATCTATATGTTGCGCATGACAGGAATCTTGCATGTACCCAGTCCTGGGACCTTGGGATATAGAGGTTTCTCAACGATGGTCACCGAGTCTTCACGTCCATTCTCGATAGACTTTGAGAGGGTTCAACACCATCAAAAGTTGAGGTGCGGTGTTTTCGAGGTGTTGCCTCACAGTTCATTCGTTTGATACAAGCTGTTTCGATATTGGATGAGGCGGTCGATACGCCTACGCTGACGAAGGCGATGATTAGTTCGATGAGCGTGTAGAGATGCGAGTCATCGCAACCGTTCACGAATCTTTCGTGTGCGAGAGCAAGGATCTCCCGTTTAGACATACCGGTACCATTTATATCCAATCTACCGTATTCAACGGGCCACGACGGGTTTGGGGACAGTCCATTGCTGGTAGCCGATAAACACAAGAAGTTTGGACCTTTGTTTTCTCTCTTCCGAGTGACACCTACCAAGCATCGCGGGACGCATGCATTTAGTGCGTGATATTTCCGGAGCACTGCACGCGGCATCAATGATCAATTAACAACGATCGGATGTCGAAAGGTCTACTCCGAGTTTGATAGAGGCTAGTGTCGAAAGGAGTTGGTGGACACAAAGAAAAGCATTGTTATTGGCGGTCGGAGGGATCAATGATTTCGAATATCCTTGTGGCTGCAGCAACACTGCCGAAATAGACGACCGACGTCCCCATGAACTTAATGAGGTGACTGAATGCTAGTACAGCCATACTATTCCGTCCCATGCGTGTATTATGCATGTATCGGAGGTAGGAGTACAAATGAGGGATTGCCTGCTACCCCGCCCGGGGCGGAATTTCTGCATCCATGACCTGTCAGCTCGTGGATCGAGCCCTGTCGTTTCACGACGTATGTATTCGAAACAGCAAACTTGTGATGGTAGGACAGGGCTGTCGATTCCACAATCGGACGAGTTGATGAAACGTCCGATATGTTACTGTTCGGAGGACATGTGAATGTTATTCCCGGATAGCGCTAACCAGTGGTTATGAAGGTTGACACGGATGAGTGCGTCAAAGGTGACTGTCTTCGCATTGATGAAACCACCTTATTGATCTTGCCAATAACATCTTGGAGTACGAGGAGCTGAGCGATGAAGTTTTCAGTCTGGATTGATAAAAGTCTTGGCATAGGAGTCGACCAACGATTTTGTCTACAACTCACCGCTGCAAAAGATTTCTATCAACTGAGAGTTGAACATAGACAGTGGGAACAAATACCGAAAACGAGCGAGAGAATGACATTTTGCTGATACTGCGGGCGCCGGTGGCGCGGGACGATTTCCTTTTCCACGAGACTCTGAGATCCTGAAGTGGTCACGAGACGGTGATTTCGAGAGAGAACCCTGTTAGCGTAAACGCAGAGCTCGTCCAAATCGGAAATGGACTCGGAGGGAGAACGAATCTATTACGGAGATGGTTAAACGTGACTTAGACCTACTTTTACCTGGAAAACGGTGAGACATGTTTTCCCTTGGCGTGGAATCTAGACTGAATGCATTATATATATTTGTTAGCCTTTGTGCAGCAGGAAGGAAGCGGGCGCATCAACGGTGTGTGCCTGCGGCGGGGTGGGATCACAATTCACGATGATATGATGTGACGTCACTCGAGTCCCTTGGAAAAAAAGACGTCGGGAATAATCGGCTCTGTGCCTTCTTACGCCCTACAACAACAGCTTCCCGCAGTTTCTTTAAGGAGCCTCCAGATCCCTTCCTCGGTTATAGTACGTTTCAACATTTCATTTTTTCCACTTTGTTGAGTCCTCCACTGTGATTATTGCGATTGAATAGGTGACAATTGAAAACTCTGATTGCTGATGGCACCGCGGTCCATTAAGCAAGGGCGGGGGGGTCCATTGAGTCGGTTAAGCGAAACAGCAGGCTATGTGATTCACTAGCATCTGGGCTTCTCTAGGGCGTTTGAACGGAAATCGTGCTTCCGATTCGGTCACAGAGAGGCGCCCACTCCCCATTATCCGCATGCTGTCATCCCTGGGTTGCCTATATTAACGCCAAGGCTGATCAACCTCTCATCCTGGCTAAAATACTCAGTGTTTCGCCTAGCGGTTCAATAGCCCTCCGCACTCAAATTACCCCAGACAAACCCGTAGCCGCTCTTCATTATGTTGTCATGGATGGCTGATATATTCCCCACAACCCATTCACCGCCACCTGTCGTCACTCAATCCGATTATACGCCTCTGACCATCGAGTGCATACAGATACCTGCAGATGGCTCCGATCCTCATATGGTTCGACTGGAAACGACGTATATTAATGACGATAAGCTCGATGACTGTTTCCTCTTCCACATCCCCGACGT
The DNA here is from genome assembly GCA_028551335.1 of Armillaria sp. CMW 4456. NCBI lineage: Eukaryota > Fungi > Basidiomycota > Agaricomycetes > Agaricales > Physalacriaceae > Armillaria > Armillaria sp. CMW 4456. The sequence goes on along the minus strand of JANDKJ010000589.1, from coordinate 6,452 downwards.
TCGCGTATTCTGGACGTTCCACTATGCCACTGACGCCAAATCGGAGGAGGGGATATGGCGGAAGCGCACCCTTCGTCGAGTCGACGTAGCGGACCAGCATACTGAAGCTCTAAACGGGAGCTACTACTTTTTTCGCTGCATCGACGGGCGTTTGCAGCGGAATTTGCATTTTAGGAAGGATGCGACGGTGAGGGGGGATGTGTTTGTGAGTAAAGTGAAGGATTGGGACGGGTGGTCGGAGCCTGCGGAGTATATTGATGTTCCGGAGGACTTTGTGCAGACGAGAGAGGGAAAGATTACGCTGCGGAGGATGATGGAGGCTTTTGTGAGTGCGTGCACGAATTGAAGGATGTCCTATGCTTTGACGACAGTTTTACTACTATATGGGATCATACAGACTTTTGATGTCCTATTGTACGACCAGTATTTAATACCCCTCCTCATATTCAGATTCGAATGTTTTTTTTACGCACAGCAGATATATACCCTCCGTACTCATTCATTCTACGCAGTGTATATTTCCAAAAGTTTACTCGAGTGCTTGCCATTCTATCGCATTGACGTACCTTTGTTCTCTTTGGGGGCCCACATAATAAGCCGTTGACTTCATCTTTGAAATGTTATTCTCCTCCGCAAGCACCTTATTGGACGGCGAGGGAAAGAGCTCGTTCGTGGGGAATGAAAGATGACGGTGGACAGGTAGAATGGTGCGGAACCGGTGTATTAGCTACAGCGATTCTCCAAAGGAAGACTAGTCCCAGACTAAATAAGGAGTGCCTATTCAAGACATCACGAAAGACGCCAAATATAAAGGGCTATAGAAGAATAAGTACGGGATTACAAGAGATCTTAGGAGACCTCACGATACTGTTGTCTTCAATGGAGTTAGTAGTAGATGATGTACCACCACTACTCAGACATGTAACAAATCAGCAAGCATTATCCGCTATGGCTCCCCGATTTATAGGGAGTGCCCATTTTGGTAGGACGGTTATTTTTAAGTGTCAACGGTGAGATTCAGTGAGAAGTTACTTTAAACTGACGCTATATTCTCACAGACTCGATGTCGATCCGACATATTGCCTATATTCCGAGAAAGCCCCTACTAGTTGATATAATTGATCGGAATAACCACAAGTTGATGATCCTGAATCAAACAACTTCTTCCCATCTACTAGTAGGACATTTCTATAATAACGAACCTCAAAAATGACTGTTTGAATTCGAATTTGTAAAATCCTTCCCCAAGTGGTTGGTAGACACGTGATTCTCATGCTTCCTTCAAATTTCCTCTCCGGATGCCGTAAGAGACTCTTTTCTCTCTGCTTCTTCCATCATTTACTAGCCGCTCATTTTCGTCTCGTCTGGTACGAGCTCATCTTTCACTTCATTCGACTGGCTCGTCAAGTGGGTATATCAAACCCCCACAAAAGTCGTTCCCCCTCCCAGGAAATCCTCTCTCGCTGGTGCTGTGGTTCGACGTTCTATTGTTATTACTGGGAGACAATTAGGTGTGTGATACATACAACCGCTTTATCGATACTCAAACATGAATTTCAGTAGGATCTTTGAACGCGATGGGTCAACCCAAGCAGTCTTCACTCACCCTCCCGCTGGAGCTCGCGGAGAGGATCATCGACGAGCTCGCCACCGACAAAAAAGCCCTCCGAGCATGCTCCTTCGCGTCGCGCCTATTCTACCTCCGCACGCGATTCCACCTGTTCAAGACCTTCAACCTCTACTATCCCATCGCCCAACACGAGCTCACGCGTCTAGCCGCGTTCTGGGACGAATCCCCCCATATTCCATCTTTCATCCGCACGTTTTACTTCTCCACAGTCTTCCTCACGGAACGCGAAGCCCCTCGGATCCTGCGCTACCTCCGGAATGTCAAGGACGCGTATATGAAGGACTTTTTTATCCACCATTTCGAGTACCGCGAGCCCCTTGAAGCCCTGGCTGCCCTCCGTATAGGCACCCTGACGATCACCGAGTCGCATTTCACGAGTCTAAACGCGTTCGCGTTCGTCATTCGGTGTTTCCCCCACCTGTATTCTCTCAACCTCCCGAGTGTGTCGATCTCCGGAGCGGCTCCGAGTGAGTTTCCGTGGGAGAACAACTTGAATGGGTGTGCGCCTCCGTATATCAAGCATTTGAGCGTCACGGCTAGGTCGGTGTCGACGCGCAAGTCGAATACGCTCCTGTTTGCGTGTTTCCCCTTCCATAATCAGCCTTTTCAGGTTAATCATTTGAAGACGTTCGAGGTCAAGTGCGCTAACCAGACGGACCTTGTTCGCCTTGGGTGTTTCCTACCGCACACTTTGAGGACGCTCAAGAATTTGTGTATCGCAAAGGTGGACAATGGTGAGTGATCCTCTCTTTAATGTATCCGGCTCGTCGACTTATGCATGGATCTGGCAGGTGTTTCGGGTTCTGAACAGCCATTCCCGTGGTCCGTGTCGATTCCCCCACTTGCCCTAGACTCGAGCGAACGCCTGCTCATCGATATCGGGCTCAAAGTCGGGTACTACGCTGATTACTTGCGATGGTGGATCATCGGCATCTCCGAAGCCTCAAGGATCCGGTCAGTCCACGTTCGGATCACCATGGCTGTGATGTACCTGGACAAGGCGGAGGACGAAGCGTGGCATAGCGTGTGGCGGGCATTTGGTTTGGTTCTGGCGGATAAACCGGCGTTGGAGGAGGTAGTGGTGTTGTTGAAGATACCGTCTTTTCCGAGGATGTTTTTGGGGAGGAAGGAGGGTGTTGAGAGGGAGTGTAGGGAGTTGATTGAGAGGGGTGTTATGCGTGTGGTGTTGCCGGAGACGGTGGGGTTGGCGACGTTTTAGTGGGTGGGTCTTTGAGGCTGGGGGTTGTTTCTGGGTACCGGGTGTATATTAGGTGGATCTGAACTAATGAAGGGTATGTAGGATAATAGCGGCTGCCGTGGGCGTATAACAAAAGAGGGTTTTAGTGTAAAGGACCGGTGCCCTCTCCGAAGAAAGGTGTTCTCGAAATAAATGATGGTATTGGCCATGCTTGGCCTCTACTCGTGCTATTCAAGTCTGCAAACTCGGTAGGTTGTACAACTTTGTCTAGACGCGGTCGAGTCGATGAGTAGTTTTTTTCGCGCGCGCGCGGGGTTGGTATGAAAAGAAAGTCTGCGTCACTTTGTAAGAGGCGTACGACTTGACGAAGTTTGGGGCATGAATATGAGAGTACTTCGGGGCCGAGCGTCATGGTTCCAGGAATTCACGCGTGGACACGTTATGCGCGTCTCGCTGCACCTTTGCCTGTGCCTTCACTTTCCATTTTCTGTGTTCCCTTTTCTGGTGTCCATTCCCCGAGGACAGGAGAATGGATGGCTTGGGGAGACAACCGCGGGAGCGTCAGTGGGACTGTTTTTTTCTGACGAGGCAAATAATGATGAATTCAGAGGAGTCGACTCGGAGGAATTTTTGCCCGTCTGAATTTGATACGGGGAGGCTTGTTTATGTATGGTAAGGTAGCGATTCTGAGATTCATGTGCTTGCAGTGAGGCCCTGTTTCGTCAACTTTTGCCATACGTAGATTCTTTCATCTCTTTCTTGGCAAAGTGGGTTCAATTAAGCCAATACACCGCACCCTGTGCAATAACGAATACGAGAGGCATGAGAAATCCAACCAACCCATCGAGATGAGAGTGATAATCTACGCGAAAAGCTCCATACCAGTCACGCCAACAGAGCAGAGGACACCATTTTGGCACACCTAAAAAGAGCCGTGGTATGGACGTACCACCCCGACTTGGCCCGTAATTTCACCGAGCGAGTACTTACTACATACACGCGTGTGAGGATCGACTTCGAACTGGGGGAGAGGGTGAGATCCGTAGGTCGCTTTCTAATTACCCACGGCTCCCACGCTCATGCCAAATGCATTAATTTTCCCTGCGCCAGAGGATGAGGTTCATGCACTCTGGATATTGGAGCGGTGATCGTAGGTTGCAATTTATTGGCATTAGATCCCTCAAATGATATAGTCCTAACAGCACGCACGGTGATCGGTCGATAAGAAAAATTGTGTGTAAATTGAAAGATTACGGTCAGACTTGCGAGGAGACGCAATGGAACATGCCGATGATGAAATAAATTTAGAGGCAGAAATGCGGAGGTGACGGTGTGTGCAAAAATAGATGTTTGTTTATAGAATTGACGTCGATGGTAGATCAACCCTCCGCCACTTACTACATTTTGTTTGATGGCAAGAAATGACTCTGGTGCCGGGAAGCTGCGGGCCTTGATTATCAGTGGTGGATGATTGATTCTACGTCAACGTATGGTAACGAAGAGGCATTTTTGCTACAACATACAGGGAGATCTATCTATATTCCTTCAGAGTCCAACGGCACGTAGCCTACCAGATCCTCGTTTTCCAACCCTCGAATATCACCAACCTGGCTCTCCATCCATCTATCCACACCGGTACGCGTACTCTCCTCCTCGGGACGCGGGCGTGTAAATTTGGTGAGCGCGCTGGGAGCCAAGAGGAACGTGACGTCGGGCTCCTCGCCCTGCATGACGAGGCTCCCCGCGAGGTGACGTCTCGCGGAATTCGACAGTTTGAGCGTGTGGATACGGCGAGTGCGGATGAGATGGCATAGCCAGAGGACGTCTCTGGCGCGTATGGTATCGAGAGCGATAGTTTGGAGGTGCGGCCAGGTTGCCTTCCGGGAGGTAGGCTGGCTGAGAGGGAGCAAATCTAACTCGGCAGGCCTCCAGCCCACAGAGAGTCGCCTACGCATTGTGAGCCGAGGCTGTGAGTCCCCAACGGGGAGGACATCTTCGCAAGCGGAGTGATAGAACTGCACGTGAGCCATCGTGGGGAGAGAGAGCAGTGCGGTAAAGTCCAACATGCCACTCGTGTGGCGACTGGGGACGACGGAGCATTCGGTGAACCGGAGCGTGTGGAGTTTGGTGAGCGAAGCGACGAAGGAAGGCACAATGTGAGGTGCTGGGCCGCGGAGTTCAAGGAATTCGAGATTGGGGCAGATAAGGAGGGAGAGGAGGGAGGTAGGTGGTGCATCGGAGCGGAGCTGGCCGAATGTTAAGGAGAGGAGGGAAGGGGCGTCGATTTGTGGTAGGTTGTCTATGGCGGTGCCTTCGATTGATGTCCATACGCCTCGAAGAACGAGGGTCTGCAACGCAGGACACTCTGTAAAGAGGTCTTTGAATGATGAGGGGGTGATGAGCACACGGTACATGTCAAGCGAGCTCAGGTGAACCAGCGGGCACGGGGGATTGATACCAGCGACTCGCTGGTGAGATAGCCGGGGTGCTCCCTGCTTGAACAGATGGTGCCCTACGTTTGTTGTAAGCTGGGAAGTAAAAACTCCGTTACCGTAGAGCTTGATCTCTAGAGTCGTGAGTGCTGGAGCTAGCAGAGGTTTAAGGAGGTCGAGGAAGTCGATGCCTCCGTAGGCTCGGGCCGGCGCGGATACAGAAAGTCGAGCGAGGCGATGGATGTGGTGTGCCACGAGCTCTATGACCTGGCGCGTGGATTCTCCGGTTTTCGCGTCTGGTGGTGTCGGAGGAAGTTTCAAGACGACGTGATAAAGGCACGCTTTCGACCGCTCAAGGCGGACTGATGCCCATTCCATTGGGTCCTGGACGTGCGCTTGTTCGAATGGTATGTCGATGATGGTCCACAGCTCTGGTTCATTGAGACACAAGTTCCGCCAGTGTCGACTGACACCACACAACTTGAGCAGGTGCGGTCGAGATCTGGGAGGAAGCACTGGGAGGCTGCATGTCGTCTTGAAAATCGTCAAGAGCAGTTCGTTGGGCAGAGTATGTATTCCAGATACATTCGGGGTTGCTTGACCCCCGTCAGACATGATTTGGATTAGATTATATTCTGCAAAAAAAAACGTTAGCGGTCTAGAATGGTGTCATAGTTCGGATAGCGTTGCGTACTTGTTCAAGGCAGACAGTCGTCGCTTTGATTGATCTGGGCATAGGGTTTACGTCATCAGTTCCCGTGATGCGAAAAATGCATCCGTCGTTGGTATTGAGAGACGTATCATTGGTGCTAGAACATTTCAGCTCTCTTGGCCAATTTCATCCGGGTATATGCATATATCGCCCGGTGAAATGTGATCCTCATTATCATTTACAATCCAGACTAGCAGGGGAGGGTTTCACGAGAGTCGGGCGATGGTAAACATGTGGTGTAGTCATTGGACTAACGAGCAACGCCCTGGAATGGTTTCGTAGGAAAACGGAGACCACTGACGAACGATGGTACGAACGCGACAACAACGAGCAGAGTTGGAGATAGAGCAAGAATCCAGGCCTTGGAGATACTTTAACGCGCCAGAGCACGGTGAGCGCTTGACTAGGGTTTCAACCTCCGATCCTCCTCCGATCGAAAACTCCAAATCACGGTAACCGACATTCGCATCAACTCACACG
>JANDKJ010000588.1:0-29230 GCA_028551335.1 Armillaria sp. CMW 4456 | reverse complement strand
GTCCGAACATACAGCGACAACATGAACTCTCACCTGACCTCAGCTATGATGTGGGAGTAGGTGTATGTTCTCCCCATTGACAATTCTCGGCTTATTGAAGAGGGTTCTTCAGGCGTGGTCTCATGCATCTCGCAAGTCTGCCAGTGATGACTTGATCGTTCTTTTACCTTTCTCCAAGGTTTCGCTCGGTGCCGTAGCGGCTCTTTCATCGCTTCAAGTTCTTGTATAGTACGGCACCTCAGGCTCTCCGGGGAAATCATCCCACAAGGGTGTATGCGGTTAGTAGAACATCGCATCCATCGGAAACTGTATTCCGGCTGGAAGAATACTGTGCGTGGACCAGGCGACTTGACTTCCCGTGGCTGTGTAATAAGCATAGACTCGAACACCATTATCGCCTTGATGGACCCAATATCAGTCTTCATCCTCTTATCTCGGAAAGATAGCGAAGAAAAGTAAGCCGCCGTTGGTTTTTGGTTGATGCCTATCTTCGTCTTTTCTAGCGAGCGCGCCTCTAGACTTTCCCCCCCAATATTATTCGCGTTCGGTTGGTGGCGCAGTTCTTATCTATGCAGCTGGAACATACCCGGCCTATAATGATGGTCCGTTTCCGCAATGCCGGGTGATCTATCTCACGACGTCTTCACGAGGATGTTCAAACTGCGCCATAAATAGCGGGAACAATAGCACGAGTTCCTCGAGCTTCCTCTCTCCCACCATGGACGTCGTCCTAAGCCTGGCGCCGGTACCCTGTCTTGCATACGCTTACGCCTTGCTCAAGTTCATATGGACCACGATTACGGCTTTGGACACTCTTAAACAGCAATTGGAGGTGTTGGCATGTACTGCGGCGACGATGCTGTCGGTGCTGGACCGGGAGCTCAGAAGCCGACAAGTTATTCCCGAACGCATAGCCGCTCATCTGAGGGAAACAGAAGAGTAAGACAACAGCATTTTTTCCGGTCGACAACTCACAAATCCCTGGAGCAGTGTTCTTAGACGTGTGTCCGCATTTGTGAACAAAGTCAAAGATCAGGGATTCTTGCAAAAATTGTACCACAAGGATGATTACGTGGCTCAGATCGACGGGTTTCACAAACGGATCTTGTCGCTTATGCATACCTTCCAAGTTCGTCAAGTCGCAGTCCTGGTGTGAGATACTTCTATTAATGTATACACCCACCAGATTTCCTCCTTAGTAAATGTCCAGGAAATGCTGGCTCGATTCAAAAAAGCTCAAAAAACCGATCGAGCAGCGCTCCTTCGCCGGCTACGAGAGTTGGAAAAGAACCAAATACTACTTATGAAAATGATAGGTATGCCGAATTGTATTTCTGCCAATATTCTACTGATCGTCTTCGTTAGGAGCCAACCACGAAAATATGATAAACATGATAAATGGTCTGCAGCAACAGATAAATAAGAGAACTGGCGACAATATTGAACGACGATTCTTTACAAAGACCCTTCACCATTTGTCAACAATGAGTGCGAAGTCGATAAAGCCATTCAAGACCGAACCTTGGATGATCAATTTATCTGATGTGAAGTTAGGAGAACAGATCGACGAAGGCGGCTTGTAAGTGTTCTTAAACTCCTTTGGATTATTTCGCTCATTTGATGTTAATCAGTGGAAAGGTGTACAAGGGAATCTGGCACCGCAAGAAAGTAACAATTAAAATCTTCAAAGGCGACGTTGCTTCATACGCAGAGAGCATCCACAAGGAAATCGAGGTTGGTCTTCCAAGTCATGATGATGATCGTAGATAACACGTTCATCAGATGTGGGCTTCTCTCCGGCATCCAAATATCTTGCGTAGGTATATCAATTATGCCGTCAGTCATTTACTCATTAACCAATTCTGATAGTTTTTCTAGGCGCGAATATATTGGACAATGTTCCATTTATTGTCACACCCTACCTCCGTAACGGTAATTCGAAAAAGTTCGTCAAAACCCACCCCAAATGCGATCGACTGAAATTAGTAAGCACTAAGATATATGTATTGCGTTGATGTGACACCGATTATGCCGTTCCATATAGCTCGTCGACATCTCTCATGGTCTCCTGTACTTGCATTCACGCAAAATTGTACATGGGGATCTCAAGGCTGTGAGTGTGTTTTATTTGTATTCTATTATAAGACCAATTCGGTCACTCAGGTAAATGTCCTGATAGACGACGCGCAGACCGCCGTCCTCTGTGACTTCGGATTATCCCAAATTCAAGAAGACGTGATGAAGCGCACCAGTTCACACAAGATCGGGAGTCTAAATTGGATGGGTCCTGAGCTCCTGTCCGGAGAACCTCTCACGCCCGCAGCAGATGTATATTCCTTCAGCATGACAATCTATGAAGTGAGAGACGCTGTACATTCTTATCTTATAGTTTTTAATGCGCTTCGCAGTTATACACACTACAAGTTCCCCTCGCTCATTTATCTAACGAGGACTTCCTTCTATTGGTGGGCCATGGTGGTTTGCGTCCTCAACGCCCAGAATCCTCCTTGATGACCGATGCCATTTGGAATGTCATGACGCAATGTTGGATGCGTGATCCTACGAAGCGACCCTCCACCCAGTGCATTTCTACCATCCTCGAACTCTTATGTCTCACTCAGCCAAAGTATCGTTCAAGGCTTCACAAACGAATCTGTGGTGACAAGAAAGAAACCCCAACTTGCCTAATGCCATACAATAGCGACATTGCACAGCAAAAGCATCGTTCAAGGCTCCATAAGCGACTGTGCGGTGACCAGAAAGACAATTCAATTCATCCCGTGTGTATTAGCTATACTGGCACGTCGCGAACAAAGAGCCACTCAGATGCGGGACGAGATATCACGAAGAAGAGTGAACAATAGCAAGGTGTTATGTAATGCCATATTCTGATTTAGTTCTGATGGAAAAGTACGCATGCATTATTTGTACAGCACGACGGCGACGCCTCTAACCAATGCCTTGACTGTAGGTGCACGATCATTGTTCTAAATTCTGCGACCTCTTGATTAATAGAGACAACTACCCAAGTCAATTCATTCATGACTAGTGGTAGGTATGCTGTGCCACTCGACACAATATAGACTACCTGCATGCCACCTGTCCAACAACAAGTCTTTTTCTATCTCCTGTGACGTCCGCTCTTCGTTCGCTAAAGAGCTGTACAACGACGATGTTTCTGTGCGTCTTATAATTCTTCACGATTCACTATGAAAAGAAGAGTGGCGCTGAAGCAACACCATCTGATGCCACCGATTTAGCCACCGTATTAGGCAAGGCAATCTTACGTCCATTCTTCCAAAGTCAAAGGCAACAAAAGGTGGAAACAATGTAAAGATATCCTGTACAATGGTACTACGCAAGCAAAACACCAAGAAACATGATCCCCAAGTCATCACGAGCCTCTTGCTTATCAGAATATATAAGGTCTGAACATCGGTTCCCTTCCTCTCATCCTAACCCACTTTCTAGCCTCCTGTCCCAGAGTAACACCTTCCGTCCCACCTTACAAGAAACGCCTACAGAGATGTCCGGCCTCTTCGATGACGCACCGCTAAGCTCGGGAAACTACTACGGTCCTATCGCACCTCTAAACACCCTCACGTATCCTGCCACCTATCACTCCCCGCAAGTCTCAGATACTGGTTCTGCTTATACGCAACAGTATTCAGGTGGATTTGGTTTCAATTCTCTATATGAGCATTATCGGCAACGATTTGAAGCCTTGGGCGTGTTCAACGGACAATTGAAAGCGATGTCTGGTGGATCCAAGTGAGCGTCAATCAACCCAGAAGTCATTCTGGCGTACTGATATGTTTGTATAGCAGAGATGTTTCCGACGATGATGACGAGACTGTCTATGATGAAGGTGACGACGATGTTCAGCTACTCAATGAGTATGGAAAACGGGACACGCTGTAAGTATCCGTTGGTGCTTGTGAATTACCTGGTAACTGATCCTTCTTCCATAGCTCTCCTCTTCCTTCAAACCAGCCACGCACCAATCAAAACGGAGATATGTATGAGATACCTCCAATAATACTTCCAAAGCAGAACAAAGCGACCCTGGTCGAGCAGGAATCGTGGGTCTACTTTTCCGCAATACGTCGATTGCCTCGATTAACATATAACCCGAAACAGGACCCCTGAGGTACCTCAGCCTCGTCTCATAAGATTTATTTCCAGGCGGAATAGCACAATCCCAATTCCCGATGCACTCCCACCGGTTTCACCTCCCCCTAGCCCGAATGCTCCCGATTATACACGGGCACAGAAGAAAGTTCGAGAAGGCATCAGGCTGCTTATGCGAAAAGCTTCCGTTTCGCTGACAAGTCGTCCAAATGCTGAAGAGAATATTCGGAGGTTCCTGGCTTCCCTGAAACCGCTCCCCAGTGATAATACCCCGAACGCAGTGCGTGTGTCTAGGTTGTCGAGGTTGGAACGTTATCGTTGGCTTCGCGAGGAAGAATGGGCGACGGACGTTCACAGGACGTATGTTAAGTGTGCCGGATGCGGGCATAGAGTGCAGTTGGACAAGAGGGCGGAAGCAGAATGGTACCTGAGCCTTTGGGTCAAGCATCGCAATAAGTGTCACAAAGCGTACGAAAAGTGGCAGCGCATGCAAGATGCCATGGAGGAGGATAACCAGGAGGAGCCGGCGGTTGCTGAGTAAAACATTCTTTTCATTCTATCTTTCCTGTGGACTACTGGGTGATACGTCTGTCGCTACTATGATGTTCAATCTAGCATTGCACCTAACACACTTAATTCTACCATCCAAATCATCAGATCCGCCTCCCTTCTGTAATCTCCTATCCGTTTTGAAATTTCGGCAGAACGAAATTGTATGCTTCAACGCCAATCCGTAACAGTCTGGTCAAAGTTTTATCATGCATCTCTTGTTGGAAGTACAAGGTTTATCGTACACTGTCAGTACAGACATGTCCGCCCTTTGAGCGAGGTATCATAGATGATTGATTTGGGTTTGAATTCAAAAATTCCAAGAATGGATCGACTGCTGGACAATCACGTGGTGATCCGCCCTGTTAATGCATTGGATCAGAAATCTTTCTTGAACTCCGACCACGACGATCGACGCACGCACTGGCATTGTGGCAGGGACTCCGTCGTTTCATCTACTGAGCCAATAACACGCCTTGACTCTAACTGAGGACTCTCAGTATCTCTACGATAAATTGCCTCGTTCCGTTTCAAATAGCACTGCGAGTAAACTGCGAATCTCAGCGAGTTGCCTATCGGTCAGTCCCGTCCGCATCTCATGCTCCTAAAAATCCGACGGGTTTTTCTTGGCCTGGAAATTCAGTCATGTCCTGACTGTGGGGATTTCTGAATTATCATTGTCAAACATGGCACCTATGTCATCCGATGGCGGCATTTCGACGTTTCAGTGTCAAGTCCATCGTTGCAAGAACACCACCACATACCGCGACCACGCCTCAAGAAAGGCTCAGTCTTCCTCAGGATGAAACGTGTATTTCCGCCCTACGCCTGCCTTGACATCGCATAACTTCCAACTGTTCTTAGGGTTCAATCAACCCGTTGAACAGCTGGCATTTTATACAATCCATTGTGAGTTGTTTTTAACAACCTTGTTGGGCATAATTTGATGTATTGAATCGGTAACAACCGATCCTCGTGCGCTCATTGGATGGCTTGTTCAGTAAAAATTACCTACAGCTATCGGCGACCCAACACCATGTTCTGAACCTCTTAGTAACTACAGCTCGGGCGGGTTCCCTTTCCGAACACAAACGTTTTGCTACTAGAGACGCAGACTAATGGTTAAAGGAGTACCGCATGAAAACAGGCGCTTTGATTTTATGATATTGATCGAAAGGGGAACCGTCTCCGACGCATTTCTGGGTTCATTAGATAACCATCTGGCATGGATCAACATGGCATGCACTTGATACTATGATTAAATCACGAGTCTCGGAGTTCCGATGGGCGCGATAGAAACCACGCCTGAGCGCGGTGATGTTACTCTCGTAAATCAGGTCGGTAGACGTAAATTATGAATACCGTCTGTGAAGCGCTAACCTCTTGAACTCGTAGTATATTTTCAACGTCCTGATCATGAACAAAGACATTCGGAACAAAAGAACGCCGGATACCTCTCTCTAATGCGGTGCATAGACTGGACCGTGATCGTGGCGGAAAACATTTACTGTACTAGAGGTATTCTGTGTGACTTGAGTACATTTACCTCAAAGATGATGATTATCGGAAAGTCGAGCTCCGGGCTCCCTTCAGCCGTTACTTCAGGAACAAATGCAGGTATGTACGTTCATCGACGCCCTTCTTGCCATCGACCTTACTTTGTTTATCATGCCGACAGTTTCTAACTTTGGACGCTGATCTACTACAACTACGACGGAACCATGACTCATTCCACTTCCATCGCCTTTCCGACTCGATTCGGCTGTACGTTCCTAAAATGAGCCATGACTCCAGCTACACCCCAGCTACGGAGAGTGGGAAAGTCGAAAATGCTTAAAACGCACCTAGTTGAAGTGAGATAGGTCATTGAATTTCGCAGACCTTCACCCTTCTACAACAATCCTCACTCTACTCAGATAGACAATGCCTGCTTTCTACCCCGGCGCCTTCGCACACCCCAGCCACCCCGTATGGGTACCCGGTCGTAATTTCTATGTAGGCGACATTTGTGTCGTGCACTACGTCGAGCACGGGCGACAGATGATTGTATCCTTCCAATGCATCTTGAACCGTGAGTATATATTTGCCAGTGATCGACTTTCAGCGCACTGACTTGTCACTCCAGACCTCAGTGACAACAGCAACGGGGTAAGCAGGCATAAACATTCACGCGAATACACCGCTGACCTCCACCCGTCTCACAGCCTCCAAACTCGTCCTTCTGGCGTGCAGTTCCACTCCGGCAGTTCTGAGGGTGATCCCCAGCTGCGCGTCTACAGCAGCTTTGACGCCTCCTTTCTGCACATCGGGCTGACAATTTGATCCGTCTCGTTCCCAGACCATCAAATTCCGTCCCCCAAAACACTTGTTTGTCCTCGATGCTACGCCAAATTCCAGTGTTATTATCGACCATGCACTGCTTTTCGTTTGCATTTTCGTTCTCGTGTCTTATTTATATCCATTTACTCCCATCTGGTCAATGTCCCGTAGCCTAACGTCTCGTTCCTCTATGTAGAAGTAATTAACATGTTGTAGAATACTCTAGTTATCACCGCCCAAGTATATTGTTGTATTTACAAACAGAAATGTTCAAGTGCTGTTACTCATACGAGCCATGCTGTTAAGTTCGAGCGCAGGACGGCCTGCGCATTGGCAATCCGAGTCATAACGAGCCACCACAGAACCGGTACACTTGCATCTCCCGTCCTCCGAGTCTTTCACAGCTAATTTCTTTTTAACAGCCTTCACAATTCTCCTCATTTACAGCACTTGGCTGTGGTCGTACATGCGCGGAATGATTTCCGGTACTCGAAAAGGTAAGTTCTAGGTCAACTTAACCTGGATCCAACGTTCCGACAAAAAGCACTGTTAATTTAGCTTTAGCTGCAATTGTAGTGATGACGCGACTGTAGAATCAACTTGAGAACATACTATACTGCCTCTTCATGACAAATAAAATCATTCTTTGATTCTCTGATCCCTCAATTGAATCTCGGCCGGCAGCTGAAACGATTTCCGCAGGGGTTGATCTGTTCAGGACGGTGTCCGTGATCCAGAGACAGGCCCAAGATACAATTCGTGGATCCCCTCACATTGAGACGAAAGGTAACTCGAGTTCGGCGTTGATTACCCGGAGGGAGAATCGTCTCCACGGGTTCTTCACCTTATTGGCATAGAAAAATCAAGGTACGTAGAGGGCCAGTGGGCTGGTCTCCTGGTGAGCGTATCGACTGGCGACTCGGACACCGCGGAGTCTGCCGCCTGGAGACCTGTATCCAGCGCGACATGAAAGTGCATGCACGCCTCAGGCTCTCTCGAAAAAAGCAAACAAAACACATAAATCTGACTTGCATGAAACAGACATCCTGGGCACCAAACGACTCCGTCGATCATTTCTGTAGCATCGGCTCAGCTCAGCTGCGTCAGCCTCGCAGTTTCGTCGTATGCCGCACCCGTGGCACGAGTTCAATTCGTGGGCTTGCCAAAAGCCCGTGGGGCAGGGGATCTCACGGCGGTGTGGCCAACTCTTACCGAAAATCTATCCTTGCATGTTCATCTCGTTCCTGCCATGTGGTGCAGGACACAGTTGGTTAGGCATAGAGAGACCGATGGCTTACGTACGTTGTATCGCTTCGTCCTTGACCATCATCAAGCGCGGGAGTTGCTCGTTTCACATTCTTGCTTCAAGTTGTAACATTGCTCGCATCTCAGGGCATGGAAAAGGCGTAGTTTTCTTGAATGGGGGACGACTCGACAGACAATCAAAGCCTCCGACTCGTCGATAAATGATATGACTCGGAATTCCACAGGACTGGGAGGCACCGCCACATTGGGCATAGTCTCCGAGTCATGCTCCGGTGAGAGTCAATTCTCAGATGGAGACGAAACGAGGACCCTTCAAGTTGTTAAACGCTCGCTGATTGAGAAAGCAATATCCAGTGTGGAGGTTTCAACCCGGCCCTCCTTGTGGAACTAGCTTGTTTTATCTCCCCGCTAGCAACCCAGTTTTGATACCACAAAATCGGCCATCGAGCTTATATACGCTACCCCAGTCTCTTCTATGTTCTTCGTGTACGTTGTAGGAACAGGCGGTGTAGTCATGGGACAATATCATTTTGTTAATGTTAAACTTACACTGCAATATAAAACTTGTATTATTCCCAATTCCTGGAATTCAAGCTTCAGGTTGCTTTACAATTCTAATTTTGTATATTGACTATCAAGCGGGTTTGGTGGAGCAAGCTCGAGCAGTCAATATTACCCGGTTTTTGACATAGCCTTTGTGTCTGAAGAAGTCATCATCGCTCAAGCAAAAATTGATATCACCAACGTGAAATCTTCAGCAACTGAAAATGGGTCACAACTTTTACTCGGCTCACATTGATCTTTCTTTACAAGAACATTCAAGTCTGGCTCGTCGGACCTCTGAACAACCCGTCAAGAAAGGTTCATTTCATTGGCATCCTAGTATATCTGTCATTGGCTTGCCAAAATTCGCAACAAAAAAAAATAGAAAAGTCAGCATTCAGGTAAGCCAAATGTACGCGCACACGTGACATTTCATTTTATCGAGCTTCTCCGCCGCGTGCGCAACGTCAACGGATTCCGGACTGCGGCCTACTATGCATTTCACCAATTACCACGTGGCGAGATCCGATAGAGTTTATGAGCCCCTCGCGTAGGTAGAACGCCGAAATCCTTGAATGTTCCCAGGCATTCAATGGAGTCGGCAAGCGCTGTGGCACGCTCCGTTGGAACCTGTATTTTTCATAGTGCCAATTCATGTAGTAAAGCGGCATTTAAATTAGGGTAAGCACTAAACCCTTCTTGTGATTATTCTCTACATCTTTCTTGTAGGAACTTATCCTTCTCATCTCATTGGCGTACATACTTCCCTGGTTTTTAAATTCACATGCAATGTACGCGCACACGTGATATGAATCTAATCGAGCGTAAGGCTTCTGCGATTTTTCTGCCGGTGAGCTTCTCCTAAACAGTGAGCTTCGCTAATCACCCACTCGAGAACTCCGTGTTTGTGGGCCTCGCGTAGGTAGAACGCCAGTACATCATGAATGTTCCCAGGCATTCAACGGAAAGGTCCCAATGTGTTTCTCTAATCGATAAAGGACACTGTATATATAATTTAAACAAAAAACTACCGGCATGACATTCTATTTTTACTTTCTTCTGCGACGCCTTACCTAGCATCCATCCTAACCACAACTTCGCCCCAGCTCGAAAACTCCGTGGCAGTGAGCCTCGCGTAGGTAGAACGTCTGATCAACATGTATCCTCAGGCTCACCGCTTGGTTTTAAATACCATCTTAAAAGAAATGAAAAAAGTTCCCTATAAGCGAAAGAAAAGAAAGGAAAGCCCAATAGTTACAATTCTTGTAATAATAAGCAGTGCACTTGACAATAAAACCTTGTCTGTAGTAGGAACTCTATACTCATTAGCCCATAGATGCTCCCGGACAAGTCTCTTCTTCGCTCTTCGCGTAGTTATTCCATCGGCGTAAATACTCTCCCCGGCTTTTCAAATTCACAAAAATTAAAAACTCTGGCAACTTGAATGTACGCGCACACGTGATATGACTCCGAGATGATCCCAGACTGCGAACCTGAGCTTTCGCCAATCACCACTAGCACGCGAGATCCCCGTGTTTGTGAGCTCTCGCGTCGCGTAGGTAGAACGCCGGTAGACTATGAAATGTTCCCAGGCATTCGCCTCACGTTCAGTTTCTCTCTTAGCGATGCCAATTCAGCCCGCAAGACTCGGTTAAAAAGTTTTTTTTCTTTTCGAACCGCTTCAAGTTGGCGAGTCAGCTGTGAGGCCGGTTTCTTTAAAGCGGTGAATACATTGCATATAATACGAGTATTCGGACACTCTACTACTACTACTACTTCACACCCCTCACCTCCCTAAGCGAAAGAAAAGAAGAAAAAGAAAAAAAAACCCAATAGTTACAAATTTTGCAAATTCTTGTAATACAATAAAAAAACAAAGCGCTACACTGGTGCATAACTTAACGAATAACCCACTCTACATCCCTTATCTATGCGGCCCACGAAATGATTATTATCAAAAAGCCCCGACCCGAGTTCAGAGCGCCCTCCCGAAATTAACCCAACACCCGACAAGCACGACTCCCATCCCGAGCACGAGTCCAAGCCACTCTTTCCCATTTAGCAGTACCCCTCTCCCGCTCCAGCTCGCCTTGATCCCGATAGCCACCGCCTCCCCCGGCGCCTCCCAGGATCGCACCCGAGGATTCCGGGGGTTATTGATGTGTAATCCTTGAGTAGGCGCCAAAGTCGCCGTGGGGGAGACGTTCCTCCCCGCACCCTGCCAATACGGCAGCGCAGGCAACATCGCAGCATTAATCTTTTGCAAACTCTTCGTCTGCAAACCCACGAACCAACATCAAGAATCAAGGTTAGAAGTAGCATCAGCTAGTGAGACACGCCTACGCACCGAATACGGCGGGAACCTCAACGACATGAAGAGATCGACGTACCACGGGGAGTCGATGACGGGTCTGAGGTGGGTGAAGGTGTCGAAGCCGAATTTTCCCTTGTGGGCGCCGTAGCCGGAGGGACCGACTCCGCCGAATGGGAGGCCTTCGGCGGATACTTGGAGGAGGCAGTCGTTGATCCCGACGGAGCCGGAGAGGGTGCTGTTGATGACTGCGAGAAAAGGAGGGGTGAGAGGGGGTAAGGGGGGAATGGAGGGTGAGGGGGGCGGGGAGGCTTACCTCGGCGCTTGACGGACTCGTCTTGTGCGAAGAGGTATAGAGCGAGAGGGTGGTCTCTGGAAAGAAATGAAAAAATGAACAAGTCGGAACGTAATGAATGACGCCGAATGTTCGAACCTTGCTCTGATGTACGCGATAGCTTCGTCTAGATCTTCCACTGGCACCACCGGCAAGATCGGCGCGAAGAGTTCTCTGCCAAAAACACACCCAAATCATCATCAGCTTTGTTCACACCAAAAGGAGATGAGGGTTATACGCACTCGGATAGAAGGGAATCACCCTCGCGTACGTCCCTCACAACCGTCGGTGCGATGTAGTTGGTAGCCGAGTCTGTTTCTCCCCCGAGCGCCACCTCGCCTTGGGTCGCGTCTAGCAACGCCTTGATCCTCGCGAAATGTCGAGGGCCGACAATCCGTGAGAACGAATCGGACGCCGCGGGTCCGGTGGGGTAGAAATTGGCGTACCTGCCGTCGTCGTTTATTAGCGTGAGAGTAAGTGGGTGGGAAGGGAAGGGAGGGAGGGAAGGCTCACTGCACACTCAAAGCCTCGATAAACTCATCCTGAAAGTGTCTGGGGACCAACACATAGTCGGGACCCGTGCAGATCTAAATGAAAGGGAAAATGACAAATGAGAAATCAATTTTGAGGCGGAGATGACAGGGAATAATGAATACGACGCACTTGGCCCGCATTACTCGTCTTGGCCCACAGGAGACGTCGACATGACGTTTCGAGGTCACAAGAAGGGTCTATGATGACAGGAGATTTACCACCGAGCTGCGTAGGGATGAGTGATGAGTGTGGTGGGAAAGCGAGGAGGGAGTGCGTATTACCTCAAGAGTGATTGGCGTGAGATATTTGGCGGCGGCGGTAGCGATTATCCTGCCAGCCTTAGGCCCGCCTGTGAGGAAAACTATGCAAGTCGGAAAAAAAACAAACAAGTCAATCAGCCCCGCCAGGAAAAGAAAAAAGGACACGAAAAAGAAAAAAGAAAAAAGAGTTTTTCTGAATCGAAAACGGGGAGCGGCTATGCTTATCCGAACGTTGCTAGCCGAGGGACATAATAGCGGCTCTTCCGTGCATGTGGAAAGACGCTCGTCGAGGGAGAAGAAGGGAAGGACAACTCACTATGATCCCACTGGAGATCAAGCAGCTACACAGCAAAGTTGCGTCAGTGATTTTCAACGGGAAGGAATGGGTGGTGACTCGTCGGGAATAAAGAGACTGACCGCGGAAACTTCGGCGTTATCTCCGAGAACGACGCGGTATAGAGAAGGATCGAGGTATTTGGGCACGAGTTCAGCTATGAGCGCGCTTGTAGCGGGTGTGTGCGAGGAAGGCTTGAGGACTGCTGCGTTCCCAGCTGCGATAGCTGCTGCCTACACACAGAGAAGTTGGAAACGATAAGTAACGAGATTCCAAGGGCACCCACCAAAGGGCTGAAAAGACACCATATTGGAAAATTGAACGGCCCGATGATGAGACTGCGAGGAAACAACCGTCAGAAGAAGATCGCAGGGAGGGTGGTGGAGGCAGCGTACACGACGCCTTTTGGTTCCTTCCTCAGTCTAGGACTTATTGCCCAGGTGGCCAGGTTGAATTTTGGGGATTCCTCTTTAGCCCATTGGTCGACGCGCTTGTAGCAGAGGTGGGCTTCACGTATGGACCCGTTTAGATCTAACCTGGATTACGGGTGGGGGAGGAATGAGAACACAGGTATATGGGGTAGAGGAGGAGGGGGAGGCAGCTGACAGTGACGTCTCGAGCGGGGGACGGCCTAGATCACGTTGCATGGCCTCTTGGAAACGACCTTGGTTCTCCTGCAACAGATACGCCAGCGCCAAGAGCTGCTCCTTGCGGAACCCGACAGACTTGAGTTTGCCACTACATAAAAAATCAAAGAAAAAAAGGTTTAAAAAAAAAACACCGTCAGCTGGGGGAAGTGGAAGTAACGTACCTGCCAAAGCCTCGTCGGAGCTCATTGCGAATCTACAAGAGGGTGTGAGCACAGAGGTAAGGCGAGGAGAGAAACGAGCGCAACGCACACGGGGTATGTGGTCAGACATAGAGCTCTGTTTCTCCGCCTTTCCGGCGGGCGTCCCATTGATACCTGAGACTTTTGGGTTAGGAGGGGGTTGCAACGTGATTGAAATCGGAAGCAAAATCAATCGGGGCACACGGCACGGCTTGGGGGGCTTTTTTTTTCTCACGCCGAACTTGGGGGGTTGGATTGTACCTTACCCCGGGTGTTCCACTACAAATGGTGTTGGAACAAAGGAATGGATAAAGGAAAAAAGATAATGGATTGGGCGATGTAGGCCTTTTTGGTTTTTGGGTACGCACATCTTGTGGCTCCTTTGTTGTTGCAATAACGACTGACTTGTCTGGATTATCTCTGCGTTCTCGGTAGCTTTTTTAGAGTGATAGGCACCGCATCGCGGTGGTTCAGCGGATCTTCTTACTGCCAGCTGCAGCGGTTCTCCTTAGACCTTCGTTTTTCACATAATCACATATCAGATCTCTGTGCTCCCTTCGTCAGAAGGGGTTACCAACCAACCACCAGCCACCGCTTCTGTCAGAATATGTCTGTTCCTCTGATCTCAGAGTATTCCTGGAACTAGGGCGTCCCCCTTTCCTCTTTCCTCTTTCCCCCTTCCCAATCGACACCCGTCAAAATGGTAGATCTGAGCAAAACCGCACCCGCAAGGCAGGGTGGATCTGTGGCGCGTCCCCAGGTGACGTCACCCCCTTCCACGATCCCCCAACAGTAACACACTATAGAGTTCGTGATCAGGCTGTGATCAGGAACCCACCACCCACCACGCCTCGTTCTAGGCACGCACACCCACAATCCCTCTCGTCAAATGAACAAAGAACAATTTCATCTCCCCCACTGGAATCGAGAGATCGCGACCCCCGGTACGGTAACGAGAAGAGAAGAGAAGAGAGATCCACTTGCGAGTAGGATCCACGTTCGTTGGAGCGCTCCCTCCCCAAAGTGGTGGCTTCAAGAGAGCACAGTAGCTTTGATCTCCGGACACACCTCGGAAGCGGGAACTCCCCAACCATCTGACGGCCGGCAAGCCACCCATATCCATTTCGTGGCGCCAATCTGATGTGAGCGTTTATTCATCCCGAGTCGGCATGGGCGTGGGTGGCGACAAGGGAAGGCTCTCCCCCGGAAAAAAGTATCTCGAAAGGAAGGAAGGAAACGGGAAGGTTAAGGAAACGGAAAACCTAATAATTCACAGCTCCCGGTTACCATTCTTCTCCCTTTCTCCTCTCTCCCACCACGCGGTAACCTAACTAAATGATATATACCCCCTCCGAGTCCTCCCCATCAAAAACAAGGGGCGCGACGGCCCGGGACGGTTCCCACAACGAAGGGAAGATCTCGCTGCGCTGCGCAAGCGACAAAGACGAGCAACAAGCAACAAGATATTTCCAGCGCACTCGCATACGGTCCTGGGAGAAAAACACTCGGACCCGCTATTTCCAAACGCTGGTTATCAAACCTAGCGCAACCAACCAACTTTAGTGCGAAAAATGTCAAAAATAATAAATAAATGCCGGACCAGCTGTACGTACCTCTGTTCATAGAGAAGCTCGACCCTTACAATTGCCCCCTTGGTGGAAGACAGGACAGGTGGGTATGTACTCCCACACCATATTCCGGCGTCCACCACCAACCGGATTTCACTACGATCAGCCCTATACTAGCACGTCCACTCGTGATCTACTCAGATCCAGGAATCAGGGATCTGCTTTGCGGGAATATCTACGCCACCCACGGGACCCTTTGATTATGATACACTTTTTTTATGTATTTCGATAGAGCGCTATGCCGCTGACAATCGTACATTCCAATACCTTCGTAGAACTCAGAAAGACTCGAGCACTAAGCAATACAATACAGAAAAGAAAGAAATAAATAAAAATACACCCTACTCCACCAATCTATCAGCAACCAACTCCAACACCTCCCTCACCCCCTTCCCCACATTCCCCAAATCCTTCGCAACACCCGGCCACACAAGCCCATGCCTCGGCTCCGCCCCTCCACACCCCGTCCTCACAACCTCCCTCTCCTCCTCCCCACCATACTCCCTCTCAAACCTCATCCACCACCCCCACAAATCACCCCAATCCCCATCAACCCCCACAGCCCTCCCAAACCACTGCCTAGCCTTTTCCACCTTGCGTTCAGCCCAAAACAACCGTGCGACGGTGCATATCACCACTGCGCTCCCCCCTCCCTCGCCTCCGCCAGTTTTCTTCAGGGCATCTGCGGAACGAGCCTTCCTCATCGGACGGGGCTCGCTCCAGATGCTCTTAGCCCATAACACCCCGCTCGTAGGACACTCCTGCAACGCACGTGACAAAACCTGGCTCGCCCCACCACCACCACCCTGAGAGCGCTCCTCCACCCCGACAGACTCGAGCCACAAAAACTCATTCCCCGGGTTCACCTGCCTCGCCTTCTCCAGCAACGCACGCGCCTTGATACTCTTCCCATCCTTCTCCTCCAGCCGACTCGCCAGCATCCACAGCGTAGGCTCCTTCGGACACGACTTGATCCCCGCAGCGTACGACGCCCTTGCAGAAGGCACGTCCTTCCGGTCTTCGTATATCTGTCCTTGCACCATGTACAATTTCGCAAACTTGGAAAACTTTTTGAGAGCGGTGGACAGTGTCCTGAGCGCTTCGTCGACCTGCCCTTGTTGGCGCTCAAACACAGCGGATTTCATCCAAATCTATAAGAAAGAGAAAATATCAGCAAGACACAGTGAGAATGATTATCATTAAACTAACCCTCTGAGTATCTGCGACATCTCTCGCCCGGACCAACAACTGCCTCGCCACACCCGTCTCACCATTCTCAGCTTCAAGTTTCACAGCCGCAAGCCAAATCTGCTCGCTCTCCTGATTCGCAATGAACGCTCTCTCAAGCACACCTCTCGCCCCAGGGACATCCCCAGCAAGCCATTTCTCCTTCGCAGCCATCAACCACAGAACCTCAGCTTGCGGGCAACACTCCACAGCATGTCCCAGCAACTCATCCAATCCCTCCCTACTACCATGCGTCTTTTCCAAGTCGGCCGCACGCTGCCACAGCGCACGCTTATCCGGAAACACCTTTAGCGAATACGCCAAAATCGCTCGCGCGGTCCCCACCATCCCCCGCCCTTCAGCAGACTCCGCATCCCCTATCCACGTATCCAAACGGTCCTCGTCCTCAAGCTCCATCCCAACCGTAGCTTTCACAATCGCCTCACACGTCCTCACCGACCCCTCACTCTCACACCGCTCGGCCTCTTTCAGCCACTGCTCCCGCGTAAGCAGCACCTGATGCCGCCGCAACTCGCGCACACCAGCCTCAATAGTCTTATCCACAGTATCCATCTCTTTCTTCTTCTTATCAGCATCTCCGTTCTTACCCGCCTCCTGCTCCAACAACCGACCAGCGGCGATCCATATCTCATGAGACGTCGGCACCGCTTTACGTGCCTTGTTCAAAACCGCTTTCGCTTTGTCGGGTGTCTCGATACGCGCCAGGGCAAGCCAAAGCTCCACCGAGAGCGGGATCACCTCAACGGCACGAGAGAGCAAGGTACGCGCATCTGTCGCAGAAGCCTCCAAGTTGACAGTTTCCTTCCATAATCGAACGGAGTTGGGGATATGCTCAAGGGCTAGGCAAGGTACGTTGAGGAACACCAACTCATCCATCAGTAAAATACAAAAATAAATTACCTTTTCTCAGCACCCTCTTCTTCGCTTTAACATCTCCTTCTAAATCCGCCGCAGCGAGCCAAATCTTGACGCTCTGACCGACATGTTGGACGGCATTGGCTAGTATCACCTTGGCATCGTCATTGCTCTGGGGGGGGGAGGGGAGAAAAAAAAAAGTTGATTAGAAATACCCCGCCAAATATAAACACTCTCGCTTACATGTAACCTCGCCGCTTCCAACCACACATCCTCACTAGCGGGGCATCGTTCACATCCTTCACGAATAAGCTTCCTCGCAGCAACCATACGACCAGCATGCTCCTCAAGACACGCCGCAGCGATCCACCCAGGAGCGTGTTTTGGATTGGACTTTACAAGCGAATCGAATAACATACGCGCACGCTTGATGTCCCCGATTTCGGCAGAAGATTTCAGTTGGACGCTGTCGAGAGAGGTGAGGTAACCTTTAGGGTCGATAGAAGTGGACGTTCCAGAGGCGCCGCCGAGGGAAGTAGCAGTACCGGATATCTGTAAAAACAAAACATGAGACCTAGTCTTCGTATAGAAAAAAAGGGCACAAACCTGATCCAGCTTGAGTGATAATATCTTATCCCTCGCCTGCCCAATCTCCACAAAGTTCGTCAGCGTCCCAGTATTCGCAGGGGTTTCCTGTCCGTCCTGCACAACATTCCCTATCCCACCCCTCTCCCTATCCCCCACCAAAATACTATCCGGAACCACATAGGTCCTCCCCTCCGTCTTCCGCTTCTTACGCGTCAAGTTACCCACTTCTGGTATACCCTCCCACTCGGCATCAGTAACCGCCGTCAGCCCTCGTTTCAGATCCGCGAACTGGGCTTGGATCTTCGGACGCTCTGCCCGGTGCTTGGCCATCTCGAGCTGCTCCTGTGCTTCCCTAAACCAGCCACACAAGTCAGAATGAGGGCAAAGCTGAGAGGGTAGGGACATCCTCCGTACCTCCGCGCTTTCCTCCTCGCATCCATAGCCTCATCCACCTTTTCGTATATCCGATCCGCCTCCTCGTCATCCGCCTCGTACGTCGTCCCAGCAAAAAGCCCGTACTCGTTATCGGGATCCTGGAATTGGTCTGGGTCGACTTCGGCTTCTTCCCCCCTGCGCGCTTGGGCTTCGCTGCAAAGATGGATGATGAATGAGGGAAGAGAGGAGGAGAGGGGAAAACAACTCGGGCGTACGCGATGACTTCAGCACTAGGCCCCTCCCGTGCTGGACCGATATCAGACCGTGTCGTGAACCCAGAAGCACTAAGAAAAGTGAAAAAAGAATGAGGATGAGGATACGTTGGGTGGGGAGATAGTGCAGGAGACGTACCCTCGTCCGAGACCAGCAACGTACGACGCCGGTGCAGGCATAGACAGGAAAGCGAGTTTGTTGGGTTTTCCAGCCATGTTGAAGGGGTTGTTAGGATTTTTGGAAATAATAAAAGTCGGGTTCGTTTCCTACGAGATGTCGTCGCCCTCGACGCGTTAAAAGGCGGGATGGCTGTTTAGGTCGAGGGAGGATGAAAGTGTGACGTGACGGATGTCGTCAGCGTGATCGATTCCCCAAACTGGTGGTCTTTCTAGCCTGGCAAGCCGGCTTTGCGGTACTCATAAAGCCTGGTCCCCAGGGCGGCCGTGTACGACAATTGCACTTTGTCAATACTATAATATACCTTCGACACATCTTACTTGCCTATGGAGCAAAGTTTCTGAAGCGTCCAACTTGAGCAGATGTTTTCAACTCAGATAATAATGCCGGTCAAAAGGCCTCAAATGGAAAGCTGGCAACGCTGTCACGTGGACGGCTACGAACCGGCAATTGTTCGGAGTACTAAATTTTGACAGAATTGTTGTACCCTCCAGGCTATGGTCTTTCAAACTCCGTCACGTCTGCTTCCCTCAAGTCGTTTGGACTGTTCGAAAGCACTTCAAGACATTCTTAGCACTCCCTCTATGCTGCTTAGGCCAATGTTACTTATCCCCCCCTGTGCATGCTGGACGGTCTCTGCTTCCCTACCTTCCTACCTTCGAAACATGCAAATTATAACTTTGAAAAGACTAATTACAAGCCTCGCATTCAGCACGTGTGCTGAAGCTAAAGTATACGCCACGTTGTGCATTTTACCTCTACGTGCCCCTGGACGTTCACACCGTAATGATCGACCCTGATGCTATCACTCACTCTCTAAACGACTGTCGCCTCTTCGTGATCCCCGAGTGCAACAACATCACTCTTCAACTCTCACGGACCTCGTACAGTATATTAGCTTATCCTTTTGTAACCATCACGGTTTCACGCCTGCGGGCTGCGCTTTTTCCTACAATAGTCAGCCTGTATAATTTTAGCTCCTTGATGGCTAAAACTGATGCAAGCGGCTGATAAAATCCCGGTGTCGACCATCACCACGCTTTGTCTTGTACCACCACCACCAACACCACCTTCTTTCTTCGCCTCTGTGAGGTCCACTTCTTTCTTTCAAACCTTCGTCCTTCAAGTTCACCATGCTGGCATTCACATTCCTTCTTCTTCTTCAAGCTCTCCTCTTCGCCCTCCCAGGTGGTGCGGCCCCCCCCCCTCCCCAACCTCAATCTCAACCCCCTGCTCCCCAACCCCCCACCCAGGCGCCCCCTCCTCCTTCCCCAGCCTCCCCACACCGATTCTACGACCTCGCCCCTGCTCCCAAACCCCCCGCACCCGCACCCGCGCCTCCCCCTCCTCCTCCAGCCCCCCCACACCGATTCTACGACCTCGCATCCCCCCACATCCACCTCTCCACCCGCCAATCAACCAAAAACCTCACCCAACTCCCCCAATCCTCCATCCCCTCCGCGTGTTCCGCAAACTGCACTCAAACAGTGATCACCTACCTCAGCGTAAGCCGGTCCATCAGATCCCCCCCTAACTCTAACCTATTAACACCGCATCCCAGAACTGCTCGACAACCGAGTGCATGTGCGACAATCAGACCGATCAGTCGATCGTATCCTGTGTGAACTGCGTAGTCGCACAAGGGAATATCACTAGTGACATTGGCAAAGCTGTTATCGCTCGTGAGTCCCGTCGCCGAATAATCAATGAATAATAATGTCTGACTCGCCACCCACCTCATCAGAATACGGCGCCACCTGTTCCAAGTTTGGCGTCACTCTCGCTAGCGACAGCGGTGCGTCCCGCGTTCAGGTTGGGTTGGTCGGTATCGTTTTGGCTGCAGCGGTGATGTCCGTGGTTGTTTAGAGGGAATCGGGGAGGGCAGGACCCCCCCACCCGCCTGTAGAGAGAAGAGTGATCTGAATTACTTGTCCTAGTCACGGTGCTGGTGCACTTGGTGGAAATACAAAGCAGTCGACTATCAAGTGATCTTGTTCTTCGAGAACGAACAATGTCTTTGTCAAAACTCGGACATTCCTTTGGAGCGACCAAAGCAACTAAATGCATACACAACAAAATTCATATGCTTTTCCACACGACCCGTGGTGTTCATCCTGCACACGATCTCACTCACCACGAATACCATACTAGCATTCCTGGTGAGTACCCTCTGCCTACTCTGTTCAATACCGAGCACGCCGCCGTGCCAACGAGTGGCCGGCAAAATCGGCAATCATTGCCTGATTCCACTTCCGCAGCCAGACCACTAGAATCAGAAACCTAAAGGTTGACCGTTGAATCAGAAAGATGCGAGGATAAAAGTCAAAAGTATGTAACTCCCCGCCCGTAAAAGTAAAATTAAACTCCTGGTGGGACTCGAACCCACAACCGCCAGATTAGAAGTCTGGCGTCCTAGCCATTAGACGACAGGAGCAGCGCAGGCCGGCAAATTTTAGTCCCACCGGGCTTGCCACGCAACTTCTACGTATTTGCGTGCCGTGGTGAGTGTTGCGCGAGTGCGATCTCATGTAACCCCATGCACAGACTTCGTGCGCCGCTGAAAGTCAATCTGCAGAACAAAAGCACGAAGCCAAGTGTGCCTTGGCCTCGTACAGGCCCCTCGGATCATCATACTGAAGAACAATGAAAATCCTTCGTTACGGCAGCCATCATGCACTTCTCAATACCACTGCCGTAGCAATGTTGATAGAGAATAACCGTAGACACAAAGGAGTGTGAGTTTACCTCTGTCAGGCGTTGACTGTTTTTTCCACCCTTCGCGAATTTCAGACATCGTGGCAGTCAGAATTTTCTTCTTAGGCTCACTTGACTTATATCTCAGACCGATAGGTTGCATCTCATTGTGCTCATGTGAAAAATACGGCAATATATCCAAGTCCAACCACAGCGGCGACCTCGCTTACTAGCTCCCATATACTGATTAACTATCTCGAAGTCTTCACCATACTGGCGCCGTACCTGTCACTTCGTTCAATTCTTTCCGCTCGCATCAGTATGTTCCGGCTCTCAAAGAATCTAAATGATCTTACAAGGAGCCGAACTATGACCTAGAACAAATACTTGCCAGCTCGGATGCTCTCACTCGCTTGCATATCAGTAAGGTTTCCCGAATGCTGTATGTTCACAATAGTCACCGAAAATGTCTATAATTCGTGCGAGGACTCTGGTCTTCAAATATGACTGTCCAATCCTAGCCTTCCAGGCTTGTTCACCCGGGGTCGCCGCCGGTCTAACGCGACTTCGTAGAACAGCGGCAACGAAGTTTGGACGAACACTCTGCCACGAGCAAGAGTCGATTTCGAAATACCTTGCAACGAAGAACCTAGATATAACCAAAAATCTCCGAAATTTGACATTACTTTTGGCTAGATGAACAAACCCTCTTTCCTTGACCTGCTGCTGGGCTCCGGTTATTCTTCACTCGCCTCCGCATTCTCGACCGCCTGTCTAGACTATCCAGAACAATTTCCCCGCTCCCCATGACCCTCCCTGGCATATAAAAGCTCTGGGGTCATGGATGCCGAACCATTGACTTCCTACCTCCGTATCGAAATGGCACGCGCACCCGCACCGCTCTTCCTTGCTCGTGTAGGAGCGTACACCATGGCATTTGCCTGGGGCGCTATAAGCCTTTCCATCGGTCTCAACACAGTAGTGAAGCAGAACCAACTCAAGTCGTTCCTCCGGAGGTCCGTCGCGCCCCTAGGAATAACCCTGAGACTCGTTACGAACAGTACGTTCAATAAACCATAGTCGCGCACTCAGCCTAATGCGAGAGTATAGGCGTCGTCCATCCTGCCATAGCTTCCGAAGTTTTCTGTGTCATCACGGCTCTCTATTCCCTCGCTGCTGTCGCGAGTTTGTTCGTCGGCTCTGGTGCTACGAGCAGAAAGGCTATTTCTCTCCACGCATACGTCTTCACGTTCCTCACCGTCGCACTGTTCGCTTGCCAGATTCCAGTATCTGACGCAGTGCGCCGAAAAGGCGTAGAGATCTGGGGATGGAAAGATGGTGTCGCTGTCCCCACAGAGACACTCCTCGAGGCTGCAGCTTCGCTTGGAGTCAACCCACTGTACAGGCACATTCACTTCAGTAAGTCATCCATCTCCACAGTATTGTATCGTCGAGTTTCATATTTTTGCCAGTCCTCTGGTTCGGAATCATCCCCTGGTTCGCGTTCTTGTTCACCCTCATTTCGGCAATTGTGTCCTTCTCGGCATTGAGAGGACTGAGAGAGAATACTCAGCCTCTGGCCAAAGCTAGGGATGCGCCCATGTCCCAAATCGCTTGATTTCCGCAGAGCGTTCGACTTCTTCCTTCCATTCCTCCACTCCCGCCCCATTGATGCTTCAAAATGACCCCAATTTATGTCCTTTACGCCTTCGCGACTCTGAATAGATTAGCACTCGATTTTACCTTTTAATTTGTACTGTCGTTTCGATGAATACCATGTCATTGCTTGAGACTTTCAAAATGACGGCATTCTCAGCGTATGAATACATGTACGAACAATGTATGCACACACGGTGGACCTGGAGAAAGGCCTGGGTCTCCCATCGGCTAACACTCATCGATCTTCGAGGCATTCCTTGCGGCAGAGAGGACCCTCCTTCCATTTTCCATGCGTGAACAGTCGCCGCGAGCCATTGTAGCCGAAGGAAGGACAATTCTTCTCAGAAAATAAGCACGACCCTGGCTCAGAACAACTTGTAACCCCATACCATCTTGACTCGTTGTCCAACCCGGCGGAATATGAGTGGGAGTTCGTGACGTCGTATCCAGACACAATACTGCACCCAGCACGTCCATTCATCATCGTGCATGCAGACCGAGTAACGGCTAATGTGATATATAACCAGGGTAGCAATTCGGAGACATGCTACCGAGAGTTTCAGGAATTGGATGATCGACAAGAGGATGCCTTCGAGGAACAAGGCGATGGCTCTACTATCTGGCAGATCGGAGGAGTTCGGAAAACAAGAGCGTGCAGGAATCCTGATTCCTTGGGTCGTACTCGTCAAAAGGAAGTAATAGGACCGCATGGCAAGGATAGATGCAGTTAGAAAGCATAGGCCGTTAATCGAAGGATATCACCCAAAACGTCAATAGATCGGCTAGCAGCTAGTTGCAGATCAAGAACGGAGGCGCAGGTAGAGCCGACATGCCGCGCCTTTGCAAGCACTATGAGACGAGTTACTACATGATAGAGAGGTGTAAAGCGAGACCAACATTAGCAACTGGCAACGCAGACAAATTCGGATACCCCAGACGCGGATCACTTGGGGTAGCATGGCACCGAAGTTCGTGTTCGGTGACGCCTAAATCTGAGAAAGAGATCACCACCCGGGCGCAGTTTGTGCGTTACAACACTATGATATTCTTCTGGCACACGTCGCAGACCCGGAGATAGCCGAAATATGGCATCTGTAATAAATGGCTATTCACACAGATTTGCCCTCTAGGAATGTCAGAAATATTCAGCCCAGTTGGTGATTGATGTCCGCCAAATAGAACAATCCGATGGTTCCGAAACAGAAAATTCGCATACCTGGGAACGGCCGTTGAAAACGCTCTAGCGGGTGCTTTCAGAGCTTCTTTGTATGACTGCTCTTCGATTCTTGTCCAGCCCTCAGCGGACGAGCTCCCTTTACAGTCAGCAGAGATGGTCGCTTTGAGGCTTGACGCTGTCTGACGGTTGCGGTGCGAAGAACGTCATTCGGATTCATTCCTGTAGCAATAACAGATCTTGTGTCTGTGCCACTGCCAGGATCGAGATAGTTACTATGCTCCGATACGCGAAGGTGTAAAACAAGCTTCGATTTCCGGCCCGTAAGTCTCTGTCGGACCTCGGTAAATTCCGGGCCGCTGCGCGTGTAACATCCAATCCATCATCCATTCGAGTTGCAATATGCTGAGGGATATCTGTTGCTTGTAGTTCTTCCTTACCCTAACTATAGTTTGCACCTCAATATCCGTCGCACCCTTGAAGGATATGAGTTGTGTCAACTTTCGCCCATCCGTCAGACACTTTTTCCAGCAGAATTGTTGGCTTTTCAACAAACTTTTTGCGAATGATGGCTATTTATCACAGCGCGTGCAGGATGTCATGGACTCATTGTGCAGCGTTCACCAAACTGGCAGTACTATAGCGCCTAGTGACCTGAGGGTAATTATCTGATGTCCATTTCCTCCTTGACGCAGAGTCTTTAAGGACGTCGGTCTGTAATGAGGGTTCAAATACTGCTCTCAATGAATGACACCTGTACGAATAAAACAAGACAGGCAATTTATCTGTCCATTTTGACCTCAGCCATATCTGGAGACTTGGGGCAGATTCAACCAATCCAGTTCGAAAACATACCCTATTGTCAAGACTCGTCTCATTTGATCCAAGTGTCATCAATTACGATCCTTAAGAGATATCTGTAAGGAGTTTCAGATCAGGTGGTGCGTTATATTAACTCATTGACACAGATTACGAACTTCTTACATGCGCGTGTAGCTGATTCATCCCGTCATGGCCCGTATCCTACTCCGTCCACAAAGATGGAACCACAGAGGCCGGCAGCTTGGGAAGTCGAGGATTACAGGAGGTGCTCGGAGGTAATCCCTTCGTGTTTGCGTTGGAATGCCGTTGACATTCCAACACGTCTTTACGTGAACGAGCACAGAAACGTTGCCGTCCCGAAAATCTTCCTTTGGAATCACGACATGGACGGTGGAGCGTGGACGCCTGTATATCACCTTCCATAGCAAACTTATCCAGCGTTCTTCCACATCATCTGTGCAGTCCTATATTTCATCATTAAGAACAGATGATCAATAGGATACATTGAGCATATCTGTCGCATCGTGCCATAGCTAAACTCAACTCCTGAAAATACACCTCAGATGTATTCCTTGGAAACATCAAAGAGCAACATACTATATCAGAACTGCTTCCCAGAACTCGGTTTCCCAGTGGCCTCGACGTCTGACTCGTTAGTTCCCGCAGATTTCGTCACCTACGTAAGGTCCTCTCTCGGCAGGAAGATTCAGCGTCTACGACACTTTGACTCCGAGATAGCACGTAAGTAAACCCGCAGTCGATGTCGCTCGCAGTTTGAATCATGTTCCATTCGCCGCTTGCAAACCATTTCGGCTCCTCATCTTAAGTCCCGATAGCCTTATACAAGTAAGACACGGTCCTGTAAACCACGCTGGTACTTCGTTGAAGAACAAAACCATCAGACGGCAACAGTACGATTGCGCGACTTACCCTATCGATAGACAAGCATTGCACTTGCACAGAGCAGATTGTGAAGATTTTATTCGATTTGTTTGTATAATGTGTCTGATATAATAGTAACAAGCGTCCATCGAAAGCACTAATGTATATGCAAATCGATCTTTCGCAGCTGGTTAAGATGACCAGGCTTTCGGCACGCTGGACATCCTTGGCTCTTTTCAAAAGTCTGGCGGATGCACCTACAACGAAGCTCAATCGCAGTTTGTATCAAAAACGAAAAGAAACTTACGATGAACAGAATACGTGCCCACACTTCGTCACACTCATCTTTGATGACGGACACAAGCACACAGGGCATGTTTGCTTCACGATCGCTTTCGGTAGTGGCTGGCATTGTAAGCGCTTCTTAAGATTCTGTGACTTAGGCGTCAGAAAGAACTGCGAATCAAGAAAGAAACATGCCTACCAAGATAGCGATGCTAACCTCTACCCGGGACATAGGAGCCTGTTCCTCGCATTTTTCGAGTGCGACAGGATCTTCCCGGTTCTCTTCTTCCAGCTGCAGACGTGCCTGCTCGTTTTCCCATCCATCGGCCCGCTTCTCGCGGTCGCCTTCTTCATAATCGCGATGGTGACGAGCCGATTGCTCAAGATGCTGTTCATTCGTGTTAGATATAAGCCAGTATCGGAAATGAATAACATCATACAATCTTGAGAGCAGTGGAAGACTGGAACTCCTTGTCGCAGTCATCACAATAATGATGGTAATCCGAGAGGATCAAGTGCTGGAATAAACTATCAGACGACACCGACGAACAGCCGGAAAAGGAGCTCACCGTCTTGAAGGAGTTGTTATTCAAGAATCCCCGTTTGCATGTATGGCAGTACGGGTGTCGACCAGAAAAGTCGAGATGATTCCGCATAAGCTCAATTGACCACAGTGTTTGGTCGCACTGTGTGCAGTATTGCGGATTGAATTCCTCTTCAGGACGAAGAGTGATAGTGGAAGTCGAAGCTTCGCACGTGTTGGTGTTTGTAGAGCGCAGTTGGTTGTAGTTGTTGTTCATGTTTGTATTGAAGTAAATCAGATTCCGCGGGGGCATTTTATACAAGGAAAGGGGAAGCTGGTGTTTCACACCGGAAATATGTGCCTCCGGTTGAAGTGAGACACTTCGTAGACATAAGTGTTTGCCTGTGCATAATTGTGGGTCCTTGCGATATATTTGCCCATTGGTCGATAAAGTACATGTTCTCACCATGAAGCTTCAAAGACAGTAGCAGACTTCCTGCGAAAGTACCGTTGAACTAATATGACACCGCGTGCATCAATAGGAGTAGCTTACCCCTCCGGTGGTTTTACACGCTGGGTTTCACTGGCAGTGGAACACCATCAAGGCTCCAAATTTGAAGCCGAAATCTTTAAAGGCGGGCAGAGGAGGAATGAAATCGGCGACCGCCTGTTTACATTTCCCTGTAACCAACGCCTACTTCAAGGATATGTGAGCTAGGTCCATTGAACACCAGAAATAAAGGATATACCATACCTACTCACGGGGATTGCGGGTAGTACTTTGCTTCAGGAAAAGAACGCATTGAACAATCTACGATGATAGAGAACGTTGGAATCGGCGTCAAATTGAGCATCGGATCATATTTACTTTAGAACTCGACCCAGAGAGGAAGCGGCGAGTACAGTACATGGACATCTTCTGTATATAAGTATGCCGAGACTGTTGCAAGACACAAACCCATTACGTACCAGGTATGTTGCCAGCGTACCTGTCCAGAGTACACACGTTGCTCAGCGTCTTCGACTATGCTTTGATCTGCGGGAGAAAACGCATTGTTCTTGTTGGTGACACCATCAAAATTTCATCGATTCTGCAACAAAGTGAACATACCCGTCGAGTCATAGCTCTTCCTTAAATTCTACGGGTGGTTGTTCATCAGGGGAACACGATATGCATTTTAGGGGTCATCCATTGTTGCAGAAAATACTGCGCGGACTTGAGCAATGAGAATCCTTTCGGATGATAGACATATGCGTCTGCATTCAACCCCGTACTAAATTCTTCAACCAGATCTTGTCCGACTAACTCGTGCCAAGTCCTAAACAAACCTTTCAGAAAATAGCCAGAAATATATGAGAAACAAATCATACGTTCGTAAGGCGGCTGACCAGATTCGACATAACAGAGTTCGTTCGTTTAACCTTGTATCCCTTCCGCATTGCAGGGAGCATAGGACACCCGGCTCCGGCTTGAGACCTCTGGTACAGATTGATCCATGTTTCTAAATTTACTGGAAAGAAAAAGGTCAAATATCGCGGATTGTGGCGGGTCGAGAAAGAGAAACGATACAAGACGATGAAGGATGCTCATTGATTGCGGATATTTGTCTTCAAGGTTGAGGGATCGCACAGCCACCTTCGGTCTTGATTCGGACGGCCCTCTCTGACGCGTTGTCGACGCGACAATGACGCGTTATTTCATTTTCAAAACGATAAAACGTTTATTTAGAAGATTTCAGGTCCATCGTGTGCACGGACCCTTTCCCGCGGAGTATAGGTCTCTCCTCCATTCCTCAATGGCACTAATTTCACCATCGCGCTCAGCTCTTGTTCTGTATAGATTTCCCACTTTGCAACTACGGTCTTGGTTCTGATGTACGAACACTGCACAATTACGAAAATTATCGATGTATTCGAATCCTCCCCTCAACATAGTCCTAGTATTCATTTAAAGCGTCCACCATGAAGCCCATGACTTGTGTACCAGCCCGCCATCTAATGGTTGAACAATTGTGTCCATCTGCTGGTTACATATGCCTAGAGCTGTGATTCCTCGCCGCGTTTAGTTTCTGGCTACAACAAGAGCTGACGACGAGAAATATTTTGCAACCGTGCCAATGATTTTGCCTGTAGGTGCTACCATTCCAAAAATCAGTAAAGCTCTGACTATTCAAGCTTTCATGTAATAATCTACGCCTGCAGACTTTTATACTCACCATCGGCCTTCAATGCACTATACACTCCTCCAAGACGCATAGAAGATGAATGTTTAATCCACTGGATAGGCTCGTCTGCCCTACATAGGGAACAAAGGTAGCTTCTACATTCAGAATTATTGAGTTTTTCCGATTTTCCAGGTACTCTGCCTGTCATTGAGGCCAGCTCACCCAATGGATCGACATCCTCAAATGTGTGATGCATTCTGATGCTCAATCAAGTGTGTGCTGCCTCCGGGAAACAGGAAAAATAGTCGAGGTGTTATAGACCCTCGAAGAAGAGGGATGGGGTAATGTAACGGGCCGGAACACCGGTATTTATCTCATCATTCCTTTCCTTCGAAACCCGACTCTTTTATAACATTATTCACTCGTTCTAGTCCTTCTTAATTTGATATTGCATGTAGTATATAATAGTTAC
>JANDKJ010000587.1:0-21168 GCA_028551335.1 Armillaria sp. CMW 4456 | reverse complement strand
TGCCAATGCACCTTTCCTCCCAACTTTGGCCACGGTTTCATCTGAAAAGATTAATATGGGGAACTCATTCATCTCATTCTATTTAATGTGCAGGACCACCAAGATGACCCACACTTTACTGGGCACTAGTACTTGCAATGTCTGCAGTACCTCTACCATCCCGAGGACGATGCATCCAGGTCACCGACAACATCCACCAATATCAGTGTTCATCATTTGTGTTGCCTCTGTTGGACCTGGTGACACACCAAGTGTCTGTCTACCCATGAAATTGTGAACATAATAGGCAATTAAAATGATGCAAGGGTCCATGTGAACCAAATAAACACCTAAGGGTGCACTCTTGTGTATAGAGTGTAAGCAGTTACAGTGCTAAGGGTGACAGCAGGTGGAGTGCAAGGCTCAGGTCTTAACAAGACACCAGATGGGTTTTGTTGGCCATGGAGGCAATGTACTTGACACTAGCAGTGCTCTACTCAAAGAAATGGGTGTTTATGATGCAATTAGAGGGGAGACGTTGATCAGGGATCAACAGGCACAGGAGAGTGCAATGATATCATAGGAGAATGGCCCGCACTCTAGACCTATGGCACAGTGGCTGTACAGGAAGATTAAAACCACATGTGCCCTCAGACTGGTGGATGACAGGGAAGCACATGGAAGGTGTGCTCTCCTGAAAACAAGGCTCAGAAAAGGGCATGTGCTACTTGGGAATATAAGGAGTACTCTCTGCTGACCAGGCAGTGAGTCAATTGGACTCAAATCCGATGGCCGAAAGGAACTGAGTCAGAATGACACTAGAGGGAGGAGTTTTGGACCCACAGGGGAAGTGCTCTATGGTGCATGGACCATTGCCAAATGTGTAGATTCAATTTGTAATGGAGAGCGCATATAAATATGGTAGATACACAGTAGAATAGCAAGTTCCCAGCTGGTGCCCACTGTGTAGTGTGTAAGCAAAAGTTGACACTCTCAGTTTGGTGCAGGGGGAGACTTCAAATATAGAGATTGTTTCACAGCAGTAAAAGCTCTGTGAAGTGTGATCAACTCTAAGTTCATCTAGGGGACGTTTGGGAGGCCAGAGCGCTTGCACTCTCATGTGTGAAGGGTTTTGGGTGATGCATGAAGCTACAGTCAGCAGAGGTTCAAACCCTTTGGCTTGTGGGACAGTGTTTTTGTGTTTTAGGTTTCTCTGACTCAGCATAGGTTCAAACCCTGTGGAGTTATGATCTGTTTGGAAGCAGGAGCGCATTGGTTTGAACCCAGTGGCCCTTGTGGATTGTGTTTGGGAGCGTCTTTTGGAAGAGCGCATTGGTTTTGGGTTAGTTTTGTGTGTTTTAAGGGCAAATTGTGTTGTGCTCTGCATCTGGGATGGTGCATTTGTGTTATTGCCTTGAGGCCCGGTGACAAAGTTGCCCCCTCCTGTGTTAAAAGTCTTTAGACTCAGAGAAGTCTAGAAAATTGGAGAGCGCATCTGTTTAAAGCGTATTCGAGGTCCTAGAACCCATCTTATCGATTCCACTGCTTGCTTCTATCGCATTATAATCCCCCACGAACTAAAGAGTGTGTGGTTGTTGTGTGTGGTTGTAGCATCAAGAGTTGGAGTGTGATTCAGAGTCAGTAGTCTCTGCTTGCATTTTGAGTCCTTTTTGGCTGTGTGCAGCAACTTGCCTCTTCAATGGTTGTAGAGATTGTTTATGGAATGATCTCTTGAGCAGTGGACCAGGGTGGCTACAATGGAGGACACAGTTGCGGGGACGAATGAAGGACACTGGGAACACACAGTAAGTATGTAGTAATTATATCTCAGTGTGAAGACATTGGTTGAACACTGAGATGTCGAACTGAAAAAACAATGTGGATATGTCAAAATATGTATGATGTAAGCATCGGAGTCCCATTCGTGGCTTGCACAATGCTCGCCATGATCAATACTCCCCCTTGAGCTTGACTGCTAGCCCTCCAAAGGTGCGAGACCCATCAGTGCACAAAACTTGGCCAGTTTGACCCTTTTTAGTGGCTTGGTGAACGCATCCGCGATCATGTCGTCCGTTGGACAGTATCTGACCTTGCTCTGGGATCCTGACACTGTTTGCCTGACAAAATGGAATTGCACGTCGATGTGCTTCATCCTCGCATGGAAGGTGGAGTCTTTGGAGAGTACTATGGCTCCCTGGTTGTCGCAGAAGAGGGTGGTTGGCTGTGAGAGTGGGTGAATCAGCTCGGTGAATAGTTTTCTCAGCCATATCAGTTCCTTTGATGCATGCGTTAGGGCCACGTATTCTGACTCTGTGCTTGATAGGGTGACGATTGGCTGCTTTTTCGAGCTCCATGAGACGATTCCACTCCCTACAAAGAAGGCATAGCCCGAAATTGAGTGTCTGTGCATCTGCTGGGCCCAGTCTGCGTCAGTGTAGCCTGTTACATGCGTGTCCTTTCCTCCTAGCATGAGACTGTAATCCCTGGTGCCCTTTAGGTACTTGAACACTCGCAGGACTGCATGCCAGTGCATTGTCCTTGGCTCCTGCATGTATCGCGACAACGTTGACATGGCATAGGAGATATCAGGGCGGGTAGCAAGGGATGCGTACATGAGACGTCCGATTGCTTCCCGGTAGAGAGAGTGTTGGGATTTGGGGAGGACGGTGGTGGATACTGCGGGTGAGTCGTAGCTCAGATCTACTCCGGGCTCCATTGGTGTAACGACTTCTCTAGCTTCGCTTTGGCCTGCCCAATCTACTATGCTGTCGACATATGCGTGTTGGCCTAGGGTGATGGTCCTGGCCTTACGGTCATGGTGTACGCTGATACCGAGCAGCCATTTGATCTCGCCGAGGTCAGACATCTCGAAGTGCTCACTGAGCTGCTTCTTTATGAGTATGACTGCCTCGTTGGAGTCAGCGATTATGGTGAAGTCATCTGTGGCAGCAGCAATGATGGTGTACTTATGCTTGTTGAATTTGTAGAACACCGCTTCGTCCGCTTGGCATATAGAGTATTCGAGAGTGATGAATACTCGTCTCAGCTTCTGGTACCACTCGTGAGCGCCTTGTTTGCTTCCATATAATGGCTTACGGAGCTTGCAGCATATCTTCTTTCCCTCGAGTTTACTGGGGATGGTTCTGAAGACTTCGTACATTGGTGGTAGCTCCATATACAGGGTTTCATGGAGGTCAGCCTGGAGGTAAGCATTCTTGACATCTGCCTGGTGTATTTCGGCATCCTTCTGAGCAGCTACAGATAGTAATGCACGTAGTGTGGTGAGGCGGACAGTTGGGGCGAAGGTTTCGTGGAAGTCGATGCCATAGATTTGGGAGAATCCTTTTAGGACGAGTCGGGCTTTGTATCGTACAATACGTCCTTTGTCGTCCTTTTTGTGATGAAAGGTATATCTGTTTTTAGCGACGTTGGCCCCAGGTGGGGTGGGAATTATGTCATACATATGTAAGCTTTCGACTTGGCTTAGTTCCTTCTCGACGGCGTCTTTCCACTCCCATTTCTCTGGTCCCTTCAGTGCCTCCTGTATGGAGTCCGGTTCACCATTGGTTGTAGCCAGTGCTTCCTCAATGAGGTTGGCAAACCACTCCTCACTCGTTTCATAGTCCATTCCACCCAGTTCAAGGTTTTCATCATCCTCAAAAGTGCATGCAGCAATTCCAGCAGCCTTCGACATTCGGTTGATGTTGTAGAAGCCCTCTGGCTTGCGTGAGCCTCGTTGGGGTCGGGCTGGGGGTTCTTCTTCATCAGGGCTGTCCTCAATTTGGACTTTTCGCTGGTGTGGTGCTAGTTTTGGGCTTGATGGCAGGGTTGATAGAGGTGTTAGTGGTGATGATGTGTCTTCCGGCATGTTCTGAGTGTTCGTGGGCAATGTTTGGGGTGTGATAGGTTCGTTTTCCTTGCTTTGGGTCTCCTTAGGGCTGTTGCGAGTGTCATTTGCAGCATGGAATTTGTCGGGATTGTTGCTTGTTCTGCACTCCCCCTCAATTTTGACGGTTTCCTTGCTCAGGTCTTCATCTTTATTGAAGTAGATGTTCCTTTCAATGCTGACACGTCGCTTTCCAGGCCAGTAAACCCGGATGCCCTTTGATTCCTCATCGACACCAACAAATCGGCCAGGATCAGCTTGTGGCTGCAGCTTCCCACGACCAAGTTGTTTCACCCATACCGTACACCCGAATTCATGCAGGTTGGACATATCAGGCTTCTTCTGTGTGGCCTTCTCATATGGGGTTAGCTTTTCGCTGGCGAGAGCACTGTGGTGGAGCCGGTTTCTCAGCCAGCAGTGGTAGGCCACTGCTTCGGCCCACAGATAGTTGGGCAGCCCAGCTGCGATGATCATGGCTCGGGCGCCTTCGAGTACAGTACGCATCTCTCGTTCTGTCATCCCATTTGAGGATGGCGAGTCATGTACATTGAGATGACGTGTTGTCCCTGCAGATTTCAGGTGCCGTTTGAACTCGTTGCTCATAAACTCCCCTCCACGATCAGATCCGAATATCTTCACGACTTTTACCCCACGTTGGGCTTTCATCCATGCCTCATGCTCTTTGTAGCACTGCAGCATCTCCGACTTCTTCTTCATGAAGTATGGTATGCGTTCCCTTGTCGCAACATCCTTGAATAGTGCAAAATACTTTGAGCCACCAATAGATTCGACTTCGGCTGGTCCCCATACATCTCCAGTGACTTTGTCGCCATATTTCTTGGCTGACTCATTGTCACTATGCTTCGGGAATGGTTTTGTTGCAGCCTTGGCCTGTACGCATGCCGAGCAGAATTCCGGTTCGGTCTTCAGGTCGACGTTGGGTGCGATTATCTCCCCGTTGCGTATGCTCTGCTTCAGGGCTTCATGGCTGGCATGTCCTGCCATGCGGTGGAATCGTGAGATGCTGATTTGGGGGG
Source organism: Armillaria sp. CMW 4456 (assembly GCA_028551335.1). Lineage (NCBI taxonomy): Eukaryota > Fungi > Basidiomycota > Agaricomycetes > Agaricales > Physalacriaceae > Armillaria > Armillaria sp. CMW 4456. The sequence goes on along the minus strand of JANDKJ010000587.1, from coordinate 16,266 downwards.
TCGCTGCTGCTGCTAGGGGTTTGGTATGGTGATGATTGGCTTGTACTCGGTAAAGTCCATTGGCTTTGGGTACAATTCCAATGACGTGTCTGTCGGGTTTGGGGGTTTTAATGTAGCAGTTTCCATCTTCTACTGTGAGTGCATATCCTGCTGTATCAAGGCAGCTGACTGATATTAGTGTGAATGCCAGGTGCGGGGAGTAGTAGGTGTTATAGAGGGTAACCTTGGTTGCGGGTTTTCCATGGCCCATGGGCAGGTATGTTACATAGTCTCCTCTGCCAATTGCATCGAATGAATGGCCATCAGCAGTGCGAATGGGTGTGGGTTTGATGTCAACGAAGTTAATCATTTTACTTCGGGCAGGTGAGAAGTGGCGGCTGGCTCCCATGTCAATGAGTTCGCCATCATAGCGTATGCCTGATGCAGCTAGAGCTTCAGCTTGGGTCTGGGGGTTGGATGTGACAGTGAGCTCTATATTTTCGTCGTCAATCATGGCTGCAAAACCATAGTTTTTGGTCTCGGAGCTTGATGATTGGTCAGCAGCATTGGCCATGTCACTATTCTTCTTTTTATCCCATGGTGCCTGGCCCTCTTTACCTCCTCCTTCATGGTAACAGTCATCAATAGTGTGGTTGTCCCTGTCGCAGTTGGTGCAGTGCTTCTTTTTCTTGTCCTTCGCATCCTTTTCCTTTCCCTTTCCCTTCCCTTTGCCTTTGCCTTTGCCTTTGTCCTTTGCAGCCCTAGCGCTTGCTGCGAGAGCAGAGTTCTGTACTCCTTCGTCGATGTTCTTTTCGACTCTCATTTCATCAGCGGCCTCCAGTACTTCCTGTATTAGTACGTCGCTTGTTACTGGTTTGCTGACCAGCTTCGAGGCTGTGCTGAGCGTCTTTAGGACTGGGCAGTAGGTGGGGGGTAATGATTGCCGGATATATGTGCAAAATGATTGGTCAGTGATTACTGTGCCCATTGCAGCGAGTTCCTCGCTTATGCGTTGCATGTCTGCAAGGTGTGCATGGATGTCACCATCCTCTGGGCATCGGGAGTTCTGGAGCTGTGAGAGTAGGTCTTGCTGGACAAGGTCTCCCTTGGACTCGAATATGGCTGTGAGTGCACTCCATACAAGTGCTGAACTTGGCTGATTCTTCACTTGCATGAATATGGAGTTTGAGATTGTTTCATAGAAGATCTCCAGCATTGAGGCCTCCTTCTGGTTGTATTCATCCTGGAGCTTGAGGTGTTTTTTAAGCTTGTCATTGGATAGTGGTGCAAGTTCTCCCAGCTTGTAGAAATCTCCATTCCTCTCATTGAGTTCAGCTGGCTTCTTTGCAGTTCCGGTTAGGTGACGTTTTAGTCCCTTTGAGGTTGCTGCATTGGGTATTCTCTCTTTGTAGAGGATCCAATTGCTCCCATCGTCTTTGAGTCGGGGCAAGTTGAGAAGCTTCACTGTGGAGGCAGTATTCATGTCACCGGGGCCCATAACCTCTTGAGCAGTGGACCGGGGTGGCTACGAAGGAGGACATGGTTGCAGGGATGAACGAAGGACACTGGGAACACACAGTAAGTACGTAGTAATTATATCTCAGCATGAAGACGTTGGTTGAATGCTTTACAGTACCTGGGAACACACAGTAAGTACGTAGTAATTATCTGTAGGTACTGTTAGTAATTGTAGTGTAGTTATACTGAATATATACGTACATCTCAGCGTGAAGACGTTGGTTGAACGCTGAGATGTTGAACTGAAAAAACAATGTGGATATGTCAAAATATGTATGATGTAAGCATCGGAGTCCCATTTGTGGCTTGCACAATGCTCGCCATGATCAATATGTGGAACCTTCGAGGTAATGACACCAGTATTTAAAGGCTTCAAAAATGGCTAGAAGCTCTTTATCATGGGTATCATAATTGAGTTTGGCTCTGTGGAGACTATGGGACAGGAAGGAAATGGGGTGGATATCACCATCCTTGAGGTAGATGGAGAGGATGGCAGCAATAGCATAGTCAGATGTGTCGGTTTCCACAACCAGTTGGCGGTCGGGAATCCAGTGGGTAAGGATAGGAGCATGAGTGAATGCCTGCTTGAGCTCATTAAATGCAGCCAGGTAGTCATCGTCGAATTTCCATGGAATACCCTTATGGGTGAGACGAGTTAAGGGCAAGACAATTTCACTATATTCATGGATAAAATGGGGTAAAAATTAGCAAAACCAAGAAATGATTGGATATCTTTAACCTTCCGTGGTACCGGCCAGTCAATGATGGCTTTAACTTTGTCTTCAGCCATGTGTAAGCCTTCAGGAGAGAGGATGTCGCCTAAATATTCCACAGAATCCCAGTGAAATTCGCATTTGGATCCTTTGCAATAGAGCGAATTAGCTCATAGTCTGCATAGGACCTCACATACGTTTTCTCGGTGTTCCATGGGGTTATTTGAATAGATGAGGATGTCATCAAGGTAGACAACAACTGATACATCAAGCATGTCAGAGAAGATTTCATTGATGAAGCATTGGAAGGCTGCTGGGGCATTGGTGAGTCCAAATGGCATGACACGCTGATGAGGTGTTCAGATGGTTTAGTGTTCTCTGAACGTAAACTGGTGAATAGTTGTCGGATACTTCTGGAATATTGCCATGTGAAGAACCAAAATGGAAATAGTGGTGTCTCGGCTTTGTGTCGGTATTACAGAACAACTAGTTTTGTTTGTAAGCCACTCCTCAGGTGTGTTGTTTGTTTGTGCATGAGCTTTCTGAGTACCTCCGTACTCGTGTTGATTCCACCAACAAAACACTATATGTATTTGGTACTGGACAAATCAGGCTGTCCTATGTTGACTGGCTTGTCGTCTTTGTAAGGGGGGGGGGGAGGGACTTCTCTCTAGTCTCGTGAGAAGTTACTACAGATTCCGACGCTCTGAGTCGCCTTTGGTCTCTGTTATCTGGTCTGGTGTGTGTCGTAAAACTGGGAAACTGGATGGGAAAGAAACTGGGATGTGTAAAATGTCTGTCGGTATTATGTTGGTATTAAATGAACTCCTAATCATCTTGGTATGGGTCTGTGTCGATGTTTCTGTGGCTATGGCAGTGCAATAGTGGGTCTTGTCTCTATTTCTGGTCTCCTCGGCTTTATCTGTTTATGTCTCAGCTTTATCTGTGATGATTCTGTTCATCCTAATTCCTATAAACTGTCAATCTCTGTCAAACTATACTTTGTTTCCTTTGTCCGGTCCTATCTCTTGTCAAATCAATTCCTATAACTGGTCAATATTATTTCCTGCGAAGCTCACAATAGAGCTGCCCTATATCTGACAATCTGTCAATATTAAATCTGTTCAAAACCTATCCTTGCAACACTCACAATAGAGCTGCCCTATGACTATCCAATACTATTTGTCTGCTCTGGATGCCCAAATGGGTTTGCTAATGTCTTGTGAAAAGGAAAACTGTTAAAACTAATCTGATCTTGTGAAATTGAAGCTAATTCTTTCCTATAAAACTTAAAGAGGTGAGTACTGCACAGTTATCACTTACTAACACTGAGCAAATGTCAGTAATGAAGTAAAGCAATGATGAAAGTCAAGGTTTTAGGTCGATGGATGGTGGTGAAGCATCTTGGCTTTAACTATGTCAAGCTCGGCTTTATGGCGAACAAAATCGCTATTAAACGTGTACTATTGGTATTGTCAAAGCTGGGTGAGTTACTGAGGTAAACGAGTCGATATATGTATGTGGGGGAACAGAATAGAGGAAGTAACTAGTGTACAGTATGAAATTACCAGGTTTATATAGTAAGATATAAATAAAATGGTGTCCTTGTGGTATATCTGAAGGGCTATGCATTAGCATATGTGTTTCTGACCTTCTGACTATACAGCAGGTCTTGTGCATTGTCTTATTCATGTCTGTGCCTTTGATTTTCGTAGTTCCAGCATTAGACTATGCCTTATTCATAGTGTCGGAGTTGAGAATACTCATCGGAAATGGCTGAGTACCACCAAAGTATCATGTGCATCAACATCTTGTGGTTATACAGCAATAACCAATTAATTCCGAAGTCACCAAAGGGTGTTCGTGCTGCAGAAATCATCAAATTGCTGTGATGAAGCCCCTATGATCACCAGATCAATGTCGAGAAGCTCTGCTTGTGTGGCTGTGCCTGTGCGCTTTGATGTGGCAATGCCGGAGATGTTGGCAACGCACTCTAGGTCCTATTGTGGTAATAGCGGCATTAAATCCACGGCTTTAGGTCAAAAATGGAGTTTTCAGAGTATTGCTGAGGTATTGGCATCAGGAAAGCATTGGGAAAGCCCTATAAAGTATATATGGGCTTGTGTGGAATCATTGGTTTGCTGAAAGTCTGCTAAAGGGATAAATCCACGAAATTGGAGTGTACAGAGCCCTGAGGCTCATCAACGCCATTCAAAGGATCCATAATATGTCCAGAATGCAGTTTTCCATTCATCTCCTTCAGCTATGCGGACTAGGTGGTAGGTGTGGTGGAGGTTGAGTTTAGTGTACAGGCATGCAGAACGCTGACATGCCAAGTGGCTGTCTACCCATGAAATTGCAAACATAATAGGCAATTAAAACAATGAAAGGGTCCATGTGAACCAAATAAACACCTACGGGTGCGCTCTTGTGTATAGAGTGTAAGCAGTTACATTGCTAAGGGTGACAGCAGGTGGAGCACAAGGCTCAGGTCTTAACAAGACACCAGATGGGTTTTGTTGGCCATGGAGGCAATGTGCTTGACACTAGCAGCACTCTACTCAAAGAAATGGGTGTTTATGATGCAATCAGAAGGGAGACGTTGATCAGGGATCAACAGGCACAGGAGAGCGCAATGATATCATAGGAGAATGGCCTGCACTCTAGACCTAGGGCACAGTGGCTGTACAGGAAGATTAAAACCACATGTGCCCTCGGACCGGTGATGACAGGGAAGCACATGGAAGGTGCACTCTCCTGAAAACGATGCTCAGAAATAGCACATGCTGCTCAGAAATATAAAAAGGACTCTCTGCTAAACAGGCAGTGACTCAGTTGGACTTAAATCTGATAGCTGGACCAAAATGAGAGTCAGAATGATGCTGGACAGAGGTGTTTTGGACATGCAGGAATAGCACTCAATGGTGCATGGACCTTTACCCAATATGTAGATCCAATTGGTAATGGAGAGCACATATAAATATGGTAGACACACAGTAGTATAGCAGGTTCCCAGCTGGTGCCCACTGTGTAGTGTGTAAGCAAAAGTTGACACTCTCAGTGCGGTGCAGGGGGAGACTTTGAATATAGAGGTTGTTTCACAGCAGTAAAAGCTCTGTGTGAAGTGTGATCAACTCTAAGTTCATCTAGGGGATGTCTGGGAGGCCAGAGCGCTTGCACTCTCGTGTGTGAAGGGTTTCAGGTGACACATGAAGCTACAGTCGGCAGAGGTTCAAACCCTTTGGGCTGATTAGCTTGCACTCTTTTCCCCAAGTGGCAGAGGTTCAAACCCTTTGGCTTGTGGGACGGTGTTATTGTGTCTTTGGGTTTCTCTGACTCAGCACAGGTTCAAACCCTGTGGAGTTACGATCGGTTAGGAAGCTAGAGCGCATTGGTTCGAACCCAGTGGCTCTTGTGGATTGGATTTGGGAGTGTCTCTTGGAAGAGTGCATTGTGTTTGGGTTAGCCATGTGTGTTTTAAGAGCGAATTGTGTTGTGCACTCTGCATCATGGGATGGTGCATTTGTGATATTGCCTTGAGGCCCGGCGACAAAGTTGCCACCTCTTGTAACAAAAGTCTTTAGACTTAGAGAAGTCTAGAAAATCAGAGAGCGCACCTGTTTAAAGTGTATTTGAGGTCCTAGAACCCATCTTATCAATTCCACTGCTTGCTTCTATTGCATTATAATCCCCCATGAACTAAAGAGTGTGTGGTTGTAGCATTGAGGGTTAGAGTGTGATTCAGAGTCTGTAGTCTCTGCTCGCATTTCAAGTCCATTTTGGCTGTGCACAGCGACTTGCCTCTTCAATGCATGGAGTCAAGAAGATCAGAGATTAAAGGAAGTGGATAACGGTCTTTCTTGGTTATTTTGTTCAAGACACACAGAAGTCTACACAGAGCCTAAGTTCACCAGATTTCTTCTTGACGAAGAATACTGGAGCTCCATGGGGGGAATGTGAGGGAGTGATGAAGCCATTATGGATGTTATCATCAATAAATTCACATAGGGCTTTGAGTTCGGATTCCGAGAGGGAATAGATGAGTCCAAGTGGGGGTGAAGTGCCTTCCTCAATATTGATTTTGAGGTCAAACAGGTGATGTTCGGGGAGTTTCTCGGATAGGGAATCACTGAATACATCAGCAAACTCGTGATACTCCAGTGGGACATCAGATAAATCCACAGGGCCAGTGGAGATGGCCTGGCCACTAATACTTGGCAGAGAGGGTTGAAGGGTGTGCTGTTGTGCACCTTCTTCTGTGCAAGCTCGGACAAAAGTGGCTGCGGAAATAATAGATATCTTGGGTGAGACCAAAGTGGGGAATAATGGAATGGAGGGATAGGAATAAATGGGTTCGAAAAGTGGCAGAGTCCATCGGGATCTCAGAGTGGGACTGAATGGGAGTGGACTGGAAGGGTCCAGGTGAGCTGGCACTGTTGTGTCATCAGCCGTGGGAGCGCTGGGGGAATGAGAAACACCAAATAGCCTTGGGTGGAAAGTGATACTGTTCTCTGCCCAGTCAATCAACGGATTGAAATGGGAGAGCCAGTTGTATCCCAGGACAAGGTTACAGGATGAATCTAGACAAGTGACATAGAAGTCAATGGGTAAGACGTCTCCCATTGGAAACCTGACAGGGAGAGTAATGGATTGGGAGATGTGAGATCCAGAGGAGCCATCAAGGAGCCGAAGTTGTACAGGAGGGATGGAAGTGGTGGAGAGATTATGGTCCTCAACATATTTGGAGTCAATGAAGCAGTGGCTTGAACCTGAGTCAATAAGAGCAAGAAAACAAAAGAATAGTGGAAATAGAAGATCCATTGGATTCCTGATCTGGAATTGACTTCAGAGGATAGGGATACAGTGAAGGAATGGTTGGAAAGAGCAGCAGCATTGAGGGTGATGATCTCCATGGTGCAATGACAGTCAATGCAACCCTGCCCTTGCATGGAGGAAACAGGGTTGCTCTCTATTTTTCTGACTCAACAGGAGTCAGGTTCAATAGAGGCAGTGGTTTCAGCAACTTCAGCTGCATGGCCATGGGCTGCAGCATAGCTTTCTGCTTGTTGCAGTCCTCGGTCTTGTGCTTGTTACCACAGAACATACAGAGATCATTCTTGCAGACATTCCTTTTCCTCAGGTGTGAGCTTGCCATCCTTGCCTAGCTTGTCAGCATAGGGCTTCTTGGAGGTGCCTGAGGAATTGGAGGAGGATGAAGATTCATTCTGACTGAAGTTGGATGGCTTTCTTTGGAGGAGTTGCCAGATTGGGAATTCTTGGATTTAGAGGAGGGATTAGAGGGCCTATCATGGTTTTCCTGGGAAATCTCAGCTTTCCAAGTCCAGTAGCAGGCATCCAGCTCCTGGGCCAGATTACACATATCCTGTAGATTGTTAGGCTTACCGTGATGAGCCATGTCATCCTTGATTCATGGACAAAGTCCACAGTAAAAGGCATGATGGAGGGAATTGTCGCTGTATCCAATGATGGTGGCATGCTGGTTAAAACAGACTATATACTTCATAATCCAGTTATGTCTCACATGTGAAGATTTTCCAGTTCATCTTCAGCATCTCTGATGGCATCAAATGGGCCAAAATTATTCTGGAGTTCTGCAAGGAATGCAGCATAGGAATGGGTCCAGGCTGGGGGATTGAGGTGGTTGGGTTGGAGGATGTCTGGTTCAAACCAGTCAAGAGTGACTCTGGACAGGTAGGAAATGGCATAGTTGACTTTAGCAGCATCTCATCCAGAAAGCTTCCAATTTTGGTCATTAAAGTTCAACTGGAGGGAGACAATGAAGGCCTTTAGTTTCCAGTGGGTCTGCACAATCAAAGGTGTCAGGTTCCTTAACCTTTGTATGGACTGGACATTGTGGGGGATTATTGAACTGATTGGTTAACCCATGGATTAAATTCATGAAGTCAGCAAGCAGCTGGGCCTCATTGTTGGGATTGTTGGGAGGATTAGGAGGGTTAGGAGGATTGGGAGGAACCATTACCTGGTCCACCTGGTCCAGAACACCTGGATTTAATATATAGACCTTCAGGTTGGCATATCTCTAAGCCTACAGAAGTGGATTGTGGTTGCTGGGAGTGTCTGGCTCATCACAACTATTGTCACTGTCATCATTGTCCTGACCTTTAAGGGTGAAGGCAAAGTCTGCCTTTACTACAGTTAGGTGACTGGTGTCTAGATTTGACCACAGCCATTGGCAGGGGTAGTGGAATTGGAAAAGGGATTGGGGGATTCTGATTGAATTCAGATCATATGCCTGTGAAGCCACTGTGGGTGTAGGTTTCCCTATGGGAACATCCTGTGAAGGGGCAGAGTCTGCACCAAACAAATCTTCATCTGATCTGGAGGCAGAGGCCAGGATATTGGCATGGAGTAGTGTGGATGGGTTTCATCCAGTGGAAGTTTCAGCTTGTTCACTGTAGTTGACATGTCTACTAAATTGATGCTCAAGGGGTTGAGTTCAAATATACTGTTAGGATCATGCCAATAGAAGATAAGATGGAATGCATGTAGTGGAGTCTAATATGCATGTGCCCTTGGTGAAGCTATTAGCAATTTCACCCTTGGGTCATGAGCTCAGATTGGATTGCAGACAAGTCTGCTAGTTGATACCTGACTAGGATCAAGGATTAATTCCACAGAGTTGACTCAATTCTGTGGAATATAGATGGAGGTTAGAGGATTAGGCTTGAAGGCTGAGATAGAGAGAGTATTGGGCTGAACCAAGATGATATTTCAACTGAGGTAAGTACTACTAGAGCTATGGTTTATATACTAGGGTCAGAGTCCAAATAATCAAGTTCTAGGTAATTAGGCTGGAATGGCCTGTATCTAGAGGAGTCAGGAAACCCATGGACTCTGATGTAACACCTATTTGCTACTGAGGATGGCCTCTAGTTTTGAATTATGAGTTGGTCAATGATGTGAAATGGTTTGCATGAAATATAAGGAACCCAAAAAACCCAAAATGGAGAGTGGAGTTCTGGGTGTGAGATTCAAACTTGGGGTCAAACAGATTGGTCTTGAACAATGAGACCAGGGTCTGTAAATAGATCATCCCAGTTTACCTTGCATGACCTATAATCTTTGGGTTACAAATTCATGCAGACTTGCCTGTTTACTTCACATATTTTCTAATTGGCTACTTATTCCAGTAATTGTCTATGCAAATCAGTTTCTTTAGCAGCATATCTGAGATACTGGATTGTCTTTGTCTTGCATCTTGTTCAACAGACCAAGGCCAGAAATCTCAGTCCAATTTGTAGATGAGTTCGAAGGGAGATGTTCAACTAGCTCAACAAGCAATTTGAAATTACAACTGGCATCACGTGACCTTATCTTGCAATGGTTGGGATCATGGGATGGCAGTTGGCCTGACTGCCAGAGTTGCAAAATTGTATCCAATCTAGTAGTGACACAGCCTAATGATCAACCACCATCACTCCCACCACCGACGACAATGACGACGATGGTTGTTACAATTTTTACCCCTATTTCAACCCTAACCCCAGAACACCCCACAACATCGTCATCGACTCGACCCCTATCTCATGCTATCCATGAATCGGTGCTTAACTCCACTTGTTCACTTCGTTTGTATCATCTTCTCACCTGGTTGGGACTCTCCTTTGAACTTACCTTTTGTTATCGCTCACCTGTTCACACCGGCTGCTTCTCCAAGGACAAACACCATTGCCACACAGTGTACAACAGTAGTATACAAATCGTGTATTTAAGTAGGATGCTCACACTGGTACAAACCAGCTTCGAGCTAAGTTATAAAATACCAACTTACACTTGACACTCACTCCCCTCAAAGCTAAGCACTAAGAACTTAGCCTCGTCTTCACGCTAACCAATAACTACTCTGGGATTACTCGAACATGAAGTAACTGGTTGTTTGTTGTTATTAGAGTCACATGAAGTCTGGGTCTAACAATTAGCTCGAAGCTTCCCTACCCTCTTTTCTTTACATGCTCGACGTGAAAGAAAAGACCATATGTCCTCACAAAGCACAGACCTCACCCTCCTTACCATTCCCGCCATAATCAGCCTATTGGCATTGGCCACTATCTGCTGGTATTACTACCAGGTCCTCATCAGTTTTTTCCTCCCATTCATCCGCCTTTTCCACTGCTTCTATGTCGTCTTCCCATGCTGAGCAGGGCTTGGCCCTGACACCCAAGGAGCAGGACCGAACCTCCCTCCACACCCAGAAGTTGAGCAAGACCTGGAAGGAACGGTTCAGTCCAGCACGACTCCTCCCCAGACAGCCATGCCCTACCCCACCCATGCCTGCTCCTCCTCTTGCAGCATGCACACCTACCCCCCCACCAGGACTGCCTCCAAACCAACCCCTCCCAGATACTCCCACTGATCCCTTTGAAAGAGATCCAGGAAGCAATGCCACTGCACGAACTGCCACCTTCCATGCCGAGCTTGCCCGATCTGCCCTTGCCACCCATGGCAGATGATACCAACACACAGCGATATGCATGGGAAGTGAGGGCCAGCAATCCAGACAGCCCCCAGCAGGACCCTCCAGGATACGATGTTCGACCGACACCATCCACCCCCCCAACTACGCTGACCTATCGCCCATACCTGGCCAGATGACCATCGCAAGCGAGCCGAACCTTGTCAGGAACATACATGTCAGCAAGCCCAGAGGCAGACCCCATTGGCCAGCTGAGGAGACAGACAGTAGCACTGACGAGTCCCACTTCGCCACCCCCACAGGAACTTCCCAGCCCCTTGTGGCTACCAACCCAGACCCCTTCGAACCCACCAATAACCACCCTCCCATTCCCAATCATACCTCTGATGACGACCAAGCCAGCATACACTCCATCGTCAATGTACCACAAGCCTCTACCAGCACCATCACCCCGCATGCACATCCCACTCCCGCTAACCCTGACGACAATGGGCGAGAACCCATACCCTCTACCAGCGGACCCAGCTCCGACCCCAGAAGCCCACGATTCATGGGGGACCCCACCGACAGGCTCTTCCTCGGGTTCCCCTCATCCAGGGTCGACCTCACTGACGATGAGTAGGCAGGAACAGCCAAAGTGGGATGCAGTGGAGATATATATACAGAATGCCGAAGATCCAAAGATAGCTAACTTACCAATACCCAGAACAATGGAAGAAACATGGGGACAATATCTTGATATAACCATAGCAGAGTATCACCGCTTGAAAATCCTTGATGACACCAAACCCTATGGACAACGGACCACACTCCGAGACCAGGAACTTATGACACAAAACCGGATCAATCGGGCCAAGGAGCGAGCCACGACCCTGATCAACCAACAAAGGCAGATCCCGTTCTGAGTAACCCTCTCCGCCATGGCAGGACCAGAAGCTGCGGGACCATCCCAGACCAATCCACCTGCTCAGGCACAGAGTCAGACCATGAAGGAACCAACAGAACCTGAAACCCATGCCACCATCCAGGGGATCGATCGGTGAATGGGAACATGACCAGATCAACCAGGCAGCCATAAAGAAGGCATGAGAAGACCTCTGCATCACCCTAGCCATCCTCACTAAAACCCATGCACAGCACCAGGGTGGAAGCCGGGAGACACCCCCAGAGGCTCCCCACACCTGTCAGCTCAAGACGAGCTGGCCTCCCTACAAGGACCCCCCAGTGGACCACCCAGATGGCTGTCGGACAATCCCGCTCCCGAGATGGCCACTGGTGGGTGACCTCCGACTCAACGTCAAACCCACCCTCGTCAAAGAACCCGACCCGTTCAAAGGCGACGCCAATGACCTACGACACTTCATCAACGACTGCAAGCTCTACTTCCAAACCTTCCTCAGCTTCTTTGCCAATAGCAATAAGATCATCTTCACTGTCTCCCACATGACAGGCCAAGCCAAGAACTGGTGGGTGAGCATCCAGGAGGAGCTATACTCCCAATCCTGACTTCACCACCGGTTCCCCACCTGGCTCGACTTTAAAGATGCACTCAAAACCCAGTTTGGCAACCCCGCTGTGAAAGAAAAGCATCACCAAGCAATGACCAATCTCCGATGGAACATTGGTATCGAGACGGCAGTAGAGTATTTCCAGAAGCTGGAAGATCTTGGAAGGAAAGCCGAGCTAATCCATGACATAGGAGAGCGAGGGCAGATGACCATGGCCCTGAAGGGAGGAGTCCCATGCACCATCCGCAACAAGATCACCAACATGGGGATCTTGCTGCCAGATGGCTACTATGACTGGAGGAAATGAATTATCGAGGGCGATGAAGCCCAGACAACGCGCGAAGGTCGTTGATAACATGATCACATGCCCTGCCACCACAAAGTCAACCCCGTCTACAACCAGACATGCCCCGGCAACAACACCTGCAACCACCGACAAGCGGACTGGGATGGGGACGACCTATGGCAGGCGAGGACAGCCGATGGACATAGATCGACTAAAGGCCCGGAATGCTGGCTTTGCTATAATTGTAATGAGAAAGGACATTTCACACAAGACTGTCCCAAGCCAAAGAAGCCTTATCAGCGACCACCATGCTCTAAGGCACAGATCCGAGCCACTATTGAACGACTTGAGAACAAATATTCCGCCACTGAGGAGAAGACGCCCTCTACTAGCGGCATTGAGGAGGTAAAAGATTAGGCCGACGAGCGAGCAATTCTGCCCAATCAGCCATGGACAAACTTAGTTCTAGTACATCATCATCTACCTGTAATAGTACTTATGATATGCCTGTAGTACCCGTGCATTTGAATATACCCCATTCGACTCAAATGACGAAGAACTTAAAGGAATCGCAGAAGGAACGATCACAGCCAAAGCCGAGTAAGCGTGCCATGACCATCACAGGGACTGTACAAACACCATTGGCAGAAGTCTAGCCATCGACCTTTGAGGGTGTGGCCGAGGTGATCCCGACCACGGCAGAAGATTTAGCATGGGAACCCTCTCCACTGGTCGCAAACATCCCAGCAAGCAAGACCAAGACCACTACCTCGACTAGTGAAGGGGGCCAAACAGGGGCCTGCACACCCCATACGACACCTGCCACCATTTCCTCAGTATGGATACCCACCCCCCACTTCCCATACCATGTCAGGAAGGACAGGACCTGGGCTATGAGCGCCTGGGACTGCTCCACCGGTAACATCGTCGGACTTGTTAGTGATGATCACCCCCCTGAGCCAGACACCTCCCCCGAGTATCCACACGACCCAAAGGAGTGGCTTAAACCTTGGAGCACCGAGTGGACTTGGTGGAGTCTTTACACCATGCTCCTGGCTGCCAAGGGCACCCTCCTCAGTTGGATTCATAAGATGCACTAAAGGGAGGTGACCGACAAACTCATTTGACAACTCCAAAAATCCCCATGATCAACCACCTTGGAATGGCTGGAGGAGCTCAAGGGACCTCGACAATACATACATGCTGCCCAGTCCCATGGAAAGGACCTCGTGACCATGGTACAACTGGAAACCCTCGAAAAACCACAGAGCCTCCAGGCCACCGCCCTTGTTGACAGCAGGTGCACTGGGAGCTCAATCAACAAGACCTTCATCACCAGGCACTAACTAGTCACTCGACCCACTGCCCACCCAATCCCCATCTTTAATGCCAACAGAACACGAAATCATGCCAGGGAGATTACCGCCTACGTCGAATTGCGCCTGAAGATCGGCAATCACACTGAATGGATCGACCTAGCTGTAACCAATCTGGGAGATAAGGACTTATTCCTCGGACATGATTGGCTAAAGCGGCATAACCCCTTGATCGACTGGGGGACAGGGCACATCACCTTCAGATGATGCCATTGCAATCGCCTAGCCTTCATGCTACCCAACGCCGATGAGGACCCTTGGGACCAGGAACTGGAGGATGGAGACACTATCCTAGCAGTAGACATGACAGAGGAGATACGACTATGCACCCACATCACCAATGACCTAGCAGCTAAGGCCCATGAATCGAAGCCAGAAAGGATGCTCGAAGAACTGGTTCCCAACTGGTGCCAGGACTTTCACAACTTGTTCTTGAAGGAAAACTTCGACGAACTCCCACCGTGCAAGCCCTGGGACCATGCCATAGAGCTAATCCTGAATGCCAAATCCACACTCAACTGTAAAATTTACCTGCTATCCCCAAAGGAGCAGACAGAGCTCAACAACTTCCTCGATGAGAACCTCTGCACAGGAAGGATCCGTCCCAGTAAATCGCCCATGGCCTCCCTGTTGATGAGGCGGTCAGATGGTTTAGTGGTCTCCAAATGTAAACTGGTGAATAGTTGTCAGATACTTCTGGAATATCGCTGTGTGAAGAACCAAAATAGAAATAGTGGTGTCTCGGCTTTGTGTCAGTATTACAGAACAACTAGTTTTGTTCATAAGCCACTCCTCGGGTGTGTTGTTTGTTTGTGCATGAGCTTTCTGAGTACCTCCATACTCATGTCGATTCCACCAACAAAACACTATATGTATTCGGAACTGGACAAATCAGGCTGTCCTACATTGACTGGCTTGTCGTCTTTGGGGGGACTTCTCTCTAGTCTCATGAGAAGTTACTACAGATGCCGACGCTCTGAGTCACCTTTGGTCTCTGTTACCTGGTCTGGTGTGTGTCATAAAACTGGGAAACTGGATGGGAAAGAAACTGGGATGTGTAAAACGTCTGTCAGTACTATGTCGGTATTAAATGAGCTCCTAATCATCTTGGTATGGGTCTGTGTTGATGTTTCTGTGGCTATGGCAGTGCAATAGCAGGTCTTGTCTTTATTTCTGGTCTCCTCAGCTTTATCTGTTTATGTCTCGGCTTTATCTGTGACAATTCTGTTCGTCCTAATTCCTATAAACTGTCAATCTCTGTCAAACTATACTTTGTTTCCTTTGTCTGGTCCTATCTCTTGTCAAATCAATTCCTATAACTGGTCAATACTATTTCCTGTGAAGCTCACAATAGAGCTGCCCTATATCTGTCAATCTGTCAATACCAAATCTGTTCAAAACCTATCCTTGCAACACTCACAATAGAGCTGCCCTACAGCTATCCAATACTATTCGTCTGCTCTTGACACCCAAATGGGTTCACTAATGTCTTGTGAAAATGAAAACTGTTAAAACTAATCTGATCTTGTGAAATTGAAGCTAATTCTTTCCTATAAAACTAAAAGAGGTGAGTACTGCATGGTTATCACTTACTAACACTGAGCAAATGCCAGTAATGAAGTAAAACAGTGATGAGAGTCAAGGTTTTAAGTTGATGGATGGTGGTGAAGCGTCTCAGCTTTAACTATGTCAAGCTCGGCTTTGTGGTGAATGAAATCGCTATTAAACATGTACTATCAGTAATGTCGAAGCTGGGTGAGTTACTAAGGTAAACAAATCGATGTGTGTATGTGGGGGAACGGAATAGAGAGAGTAACTAGTGTACAGTATGAAATTACCATGTTTATATAGTAAGATATAAATAAATGGCGTCCTTGTGGTATATCTGAAGGGCTATGCATTAGCATATGTGTTTCTGACCTTCTGACTATACAGCAGGTCTTGTGCATTGTCTTATTTGTGTCTGTGCCTTTGATTTTCATAGTTCCGGCATTAGATTATGCCTTATTCATAGTGTCAGAGTTGAGAATACTTGTCGGAAATGACTGAGTACTGCCAAAGTATCGTGTGCGTTGACGTCTCATGGTTATACAGCAATAACCAATTAATTCTGAAGTCGCCAAAGGGTGTTCATGCTGCAGAAATCATCAAATTGCTGCAATGAAGCCCCTATGATCACCAGATCAATGTCGAGAAGCTCTGCTCACATGGCTGCACCTTTGCGCTTTGATGTGTCAATGCTGGAGATGTCAGCAATGCACTCTAGGTCCTATTGTGGTAATGGCAGCGCTAAATCCGTGGCTTTAGGTCAAAATTGGAGTTGTCAGGGTATTGCTGAGGTATTGGCATCGGGAAAGCATCAGAAAAGCCCTATAAAGTATATATGGGCTTGTGTGGAATCATTGTTTTGCTGAAAGTCTGCTAAAGGGAT
>JANDKJ010000586.1:0-23701 GCA_028551335.1 Armillaria sp. CMW 4456 | reverse complement strand
CTGACGCAATCGCAGACTTCGTAAAATCGCAACAACATCTAGTCACGCTAGCAGTTGGGACGACTGCCTTAACAGGGGGGTAATGTCACGATTTTAGCCCCTAATTATGTCACAAGACAACCCCTATTCATACCTTAACCCCAGACATGCCACTTAGCCGCTCAATCAGCGTCTTGCTCCTTTCGCTCGTCTAAACCCATTTAATTCCTCTCTATCTTTGCTATCCTCGCCATCTTTGGGATTCTCTTTCAATGTACTATTACACTTCGACCAGCTGACACTCCAGACTCTCTTCACTGGCCAAACACTGGCACCTAAATAACAAACAACAGTAGTATATGACTTGTGTATTTAAGTAGCACAGCTTGCACTGGTAAACCCCAGCCTCGAGCTAAGTTAATTCATACCAACTTACTCGGAACTCACACTACCTGCTAAAAAGCTAAAGAGTCAAGACCTTAGTCTCGACTTCACACTAGCAAGTGACGCACCGGGAATACTCGAACGCGAAGTAACCGGTTGTTTGTCATTGTTAGAGATCATGTGAAGGTTGGGTCTAACAATGTCACTCTCGACAAGGAATGGTTTGTGATTGGGGCTAACTGTAACGATCATGCCGTGGACCCCGTCGACATTAACTGCAAGACCAATCACATACACCAACCGGACTCCGCCGGACTCCGCTCTCCATTCTTCCTTATCAAATTCCTTTCATATTTCAACTACTAATTTCACATAATTCATTTATCATATCCAGACTCCACTACGGTAGCGAATAGGTGTTACATCGGAGTCCACGGGTTTCCTCGACTCTTCTAGATGCAGACTATTCCAGACCCCTTACCCTAGACCCCGATTCCATGGACTCCATTCTAGTATATAAACCGTAACCCTAGTAGTACATACCTCAGTTCGAATATCATCTTGGTTCAGCCCAATACTCTCTCTCTCAGGCCTTCACGCCTCATCCTCTAACTTCTACCATATTCCACAGACTCCCACTCTGTAGAGTTAGCCTTACTCCTAGTAGTATCAACTCCGTGGACTCCATCCGCAATCCAATCTAGCCCTCGACCCAAGGGTGACATTGCTAATAGCTTCGCCAAGGGCACATGCACTCCGCGGACTCCGCTATGTGCATTCCGTCTTCTCTTCTATTGGCACAATCCTAACACTAACTGGGCAAGTCCAGTGGAACTTACAATATCCAAAGTACAGGCCTGAATGCCTGAGAGGGCCAGAGAGATCTGGGAATAAATGAGTACCATGAATGAAATCTGAAGATAGATCGAGGATGAATTGTGCAGACCAGAAAGGCTGTGACTTGTATAGATCAGAGACAATAGATCACAGATGAAAATCACAGATGGCTGCACACAAATAAGGCTGACAGAATCAAAGATAGCATCATACATAGAATCATAGATAAGAGAACCCACAATTTTGGCAACACTCATGGCTGTATCAAATTGCATCAGGAAGTCCTCCTTCTTGATGAAGGAGTTCACTGACAGATGCAATTGTGATCCCTTCAATAAGTGTTGACAAACTCTGAGCTTGTCAGGAACCCCAGGTTGCTGGGACTAGACTGAAACAATAAGCAGTGAGGACTGGAATGGGCCCCAAAGTATCCTCTCAGCTTCAGACTTCAAGAATGGGCCAGACATGCACCCAGCTATGAGCTTCTGGTCCAAGTATTCATTGACAGCTGCCTTGAATTGCAAGCATGTCAGGTGATTGTCAAAAATAATAGATTCTGTGATTATCAGCATGTTGCCCAGCAGAAATCTGTGATAAAGATTATTGACCAATCTAGAGTAATAATGGGTGAGATTATGTTTAAAGAGCATTAATTCGAAAGCCTCAGGATTATAAGAGTGCATGATTCATGTGAATATATCAGATTTTGAGAGAATATTGAGTCTAGTCAATGGACGTGGGATGATGAAGGTTGTATGGTTTCTATAGCTAATGAGCAGGGGAATAGCAGCATCAAAGAAGTTCTCAGGCTAGTGGGGGAGCTTTCCTGCATGTCCAGGAGAAAGTGTGATGCTCCTTGCCACAGTAGGAGCAGATATGGGCAATGTCAGAGTCATGCTTGCACCTGGACCTGGATCCATAGATGTTGAACCTGATGCAGATCTTCTTCCTGCTGGTTGAGTGGAGCATGTCATTGTCAGTGAGATGGGCCCAGATAACCTTGGTTCAAATGGCTCTGGAATGATGCTCTCACAACAAGTGACCCTGCTCAGCACATGCAAGGCAGCAGGAAAGCAAGGTCTTCTTACTGCTCTGTTGAAAGGGTGAGTTCACCCTGGTTGTTGAAGAAAATGCCACCATGGAGCACTGGGCTGGGTTCTTCTTCATCTCATATTTTTGGTCCATCTCATAGCAGATTTTGGCTATGCTGTACTCATGAGCATAATGTCTCTCACAGAACAGAGTAGGCTGGCTGTGATACTCCAGGTGAATCTGCTGCTTGAGAGGTTGCCAAGCAGAGAATTGCTCAATTTTGTCCATCTGAGCATCAAAGAATCTGAAGTGGGCTTCCCACCACTTAGTGTAAGGGCCTTCTATGCCTCTCTTGTCATGTCCAGAATGGAAACAGTAACAATTAGTCACTGCCTCATGCCATTGTCTGTACAAGAATTCTTCCTCTTTGGTTTTGTCTGGTAGTAGCATCATTACCTTGTCGACATCAAGAATCATGACACCCTTCCCTTCCCCAGACTGTGGGTTGGACTTCATGGTTGGGACAATTGTGTGCTGGTCAACAAGCCACTGTAAGTTAATATTGTGGAAGAGGACAAGAGGAACCATCATCTCATTGTCTATCTGATAGAGAATATCTATGAAGATAACTTCTCTCTGCTTGCCAATCTCTCTTGCCTTGACACCCTCCATGTCCTTGCAACACCACTTTGCTAGTCTGGCTTCCTCCAACATCAATTTTGCATCTGTGGAATCATGTTTCCTGGGAGGTCCATTCTTGGAGCTTGCCTCTAATGCCACCACCAATTCCTGGATCGCCATTGGGATATTTGGGAACTTCACTGCAAAGATTAAGATGTGAAGGGCATTCAGTTCTTCATCCTCCAATGAGATCATGGAGGCCATGTTGAAGCCTGGGTCTGGGTTCTGTATTGGGTCATCCAGGTGTGCCATGGTCTTGGCCTCATACTGTTTGTTCTGCTTCTCAATTTTCATGTTCTGCTCCAACTTTGTGCCCAAGGATAATTTCTTGAGCTTCTTGGTGACCAGAGCACTAAAGTGTATGTGACAGAACCTCAGCAGAGAAGACTGGGCCTGGCCCAACTCTGCAGAACTCTGCTGGGTGGATTGATGGGCCTGAAGTGTCACCTATGAGAATTGCATAGCCTGGGAGGGCTGTGTCGCTTGCATGGAATTTGTGGTCTGTGTCATAGATGGATCAATGAAGAAAAGCTCAGTAAAAGACAAAGAGATGGAGAGGGCGAGTGATGACGGTGAGAGGTGAGAGATGCTAGAATCACATGCCAAATGAAAAGAATGCATACTCTAAATTGTGGGGCATGCATATATTTACACATGTGTGGCTAGAGCTCTTTTCTATGGCTGGGCTAGCTTATCCTCTGATAAGCCTGCAACTCACAGGCTTGCTCTCAGTTTATCACAGAGTATCCAAGACCAAGATAGTGACAGACACAATCTATAGAGGCCAAGGAAAACCCATGGACATTGATAAGCTGTGAAGTAAAGGAAACTGTTTCTATTATAGCCAAAAGGGTCATATTGCCAAAAGATGCCTTAAGAAAAGAGGCTTCAACCACCAAGACATAAAAGCCATACTAAAGGAGATATGCTAAAAAAATGAAAAGTTAGTGGTGACTACCAAAGTAGAGAAGGTAAAAGATGCTATTGGGCAGAAGATTTGTCTGTGCTGATGAAAAAGACCAGAATAAGCACTTGTGCTGAATGCTTAAATACTGATTCATCTATAGAAACATTTAATAAATATACTATTTTATCTATCAATAAGTGTGAACCTGAAACTGAATTAAACCACTATGTCTCAACTGCCCTGCAGGACACTAAGGGCTAAAGATGTGTGCCTTTATAAAGGGCACTAGATCTGGATACAATTAGAAGAGAACCACTGACAGACATACACTTGAGGCAGAGCCTCTACAAGGAGATGACACCCTCACCACCAACCATCTCAGATAGCTTAAATGCACCAAGTACTGTCCCAAAAGGCTTGAACAGTGCAGGATTGACTTCTAGCACTATAGACCTTTGACAAACCCCTATAGTGAGTAAGGCCAAGGTGACCTGAACCTCAGATGACTACAGCACAGCCAACAGCAAGGTTGAAGAAGCCTCAGGAGCCTGACACACCTCCTAACCTCCACTAGTTGCAAGCAGTTGACATGTCTACTAAATTTGACTCAAGAGTTTGAGTTTGAATATACTGTTAGAATTGTGTTAAAAAAAAAGATAAAATGGAATGCATATAGCAGAGTTCATGGAGTGTGTGTGCTCTTGGTGAAGCTATTAGCAACACCACCCTTATATTGAGAGCTGAAATGGATTATGGATGAAGTCCATAGGATGAAGGCAATTAGGATCAAAGATTAGTCTTAAAGAGTCAGAGTCCACAGGACATAGTGAAAGTTAGAGAATAAGGCTTGAAAGCTGAGAGGGAGTATTGGGCTGAATCAAGATGAGGTAGAAGAGTCTGGAATAGTCTGTATCTAGAGGAGTTAAGGAAACCTGTGGACTTTAATATAACACCATTTGCTACTATAACAGAGTCTAGATATAATAAATGAACTATATGAAATTAATAGTTGAAATAAGAAAGAAATTTGATAAGAGAAAATAGAGAATAGAGTCTGGCAGAGTTTGGTTGGAGTATGCAGTTGGTCTTGACATCAGTGTCTGCAAAGTCCATGGCATGATTGTTACAAGTTCAAAAATGATGAAAGCAATATATTTACTCTAGTAACTCATTCAGAGACAACAATACTGATATCACATTATTACCATTTATTAAATGAAGTCATTGACATTTACTATTTAATATTCACCTCTTTTAGTTTTATAGAAAAAGATTGGCTTTAATTTCACAAGACAAAATTAGTTTTATCAGTAAATTAGACAAAGAAAGCAAAGTATAGTTTTTACAAGAATTGACCAGTTGTAACGATCATGCCATGGACTCCGTGGCCATTGACTTCAAGACCAATCGCATACCTCAACCAAACTCCATGGACTCTGCTCTCCATTCTTCCTTATCAAATTCCTTTCATATTTCAACTACTAATTTCACATAATTCATTTATCATATCTAGACTCCTTGACTCCTCTAGATACAGACTATTCCAGACCCATTACCTAGACCCTGACTCCATGGACTCCGCTCTAGTATATAAACTGTAGCTCTAGTAGTATATACCTCAGTTTGAATATCATCTTGGTTCAGCCCAATACTCTCTCTCTTGGCCTTCAAGTCTAATCCTCTAACCTCCATCATATTCCACAGACTCCGACTCTGTGGGATTAATCTTTGATCCTAGTCACATCAACTCTACAGCCTCTGTCCGCAATCCACTCCAGCCCTTGACCTAAGGGTGACGTTGCTAATAGCTTCGCCAAGGGCACATGCACTCTGCGGACTCTGCTACATGCATTCTGTCTTATCTTCTATTGGCACAATCCTAACACCAGTCATAGAAATTAAAAAAAATACTATAAAGCCCTCTCAGACTCTGGCTTTGGCAAGACAAGTGCAATGTTCATGATATTATCAGAGAGAACAAAATCAGTTTGATCATTAGTATCAACAGTCATTAAGTTGACTAAATGTTAGATACTTACTGCTTCATAGTTGAAGTTATGGTCTACAACTGTCAGTTCTTCAATAAATATATCAAACAGACTATGATGTATATATTGAAGTCTTGTTGCTCTAGAGACAGAGTTGCAGGCTTCAATGGAATCTAAACTTGCAGATATAACTTACTTGCAGAAATCAGAGGCTCTCAATAATGGTAGAATAATATGCTGTAGAGTCTAATCATAGTGAAAACAGCTGCAGTGGCTGATATTACCAGAAACAGGATGTCTTCAAAATCTAGTAAATCTTTCTCTGATGAAAATTAAGACTGAAAGACTGAAGGAATTTATAGAGGAGAAAGATGAATCAGCAATTTGAAATAGAGGTGATAAAAAATCTATCAATGATGTTCTCAATGAAGAAATCACTATTATGGCTAAGATCTATAATAATCTCACTGAATATCAGAAACTATCATAGATATGCATTATTCTATATCTTATAAAGCTACTTAATGATATGCTCTTTCTCAGAATACTCCACTATTGCTACTGGTTATAGAAGATGAAACAGAGAGGACAGGGCTATGTGGGATTGATTTAACATTGTTACAGAGACAGATAGATCTTTCAATGTTGTATAAAAACTTTTTTTTTATAACTAATTTGTCTAAATTATATGCAATGCTATATTAATTATACCTTATGTAAATCTTCTATTTATATAGAATAAAATACCTTTATAGCATTGAACTGAAGTTGAATTAATAGAGGTTTGCTTATAAAATATACATATTGTTTTATACATGCCTATATATACTTAATAGGAGTTTTCTAATACTTTTCTGATCTCTATAGCCATAATAAAGGCTTAATAACAGCAATTTGTTAATTTCTGCAGCAAGTACACTCAATAGGGATTTTAGAACTCATAGAATATTACTGTATAACTATAAGACTTTGATGTATATATGCTAATGTATAGCCCTTTAGATATAGCTCAATTGTTTTATTGATGGAAGTAGTAGATACAGATGTACTGTTTAAAGGTTTGGTTAGTGTATTCAGTCTGTCCATGGGCTTTCAGATAAAAAGTAGACACTTTTACCATTCTTTTGATAAACTGAAATTGTGCAATGAATTGCAGAGTTATATTAGCCTCTTTTGTCTAGTGTAGCATTGATTTCATTATTGAAAGATGATATATTTAACTTTCAGTGACTTGCACACTTTTATTTTGTATAGTTTAATTACTCAAAAGTCTCTAAATCTTTTTAGAATGTGACAGACTTGATGCATTTTCTATCTGACAAGATTTAACATTCTTTGGAGAATGATAACTGACACTTGCAATATACTCTACCTGAACCTGATACAAAACAACAGAGTACTTCACATTTAGACAGTACAAAGTTTAGTATCAATAGTCCTCTAACAACTGTCAACAACACATCTTTTTTTAAAAAAAAGAACTAGCATACTATATAAAAAATTGAATATTTAGTTTAATAGACAGAAAAACAGCTTTTTCTGTTGCTTCATCAAGGCTTAGCAAAACTGAACACTAATACTATAGTTCAAATGGCCCTTGGATATAGTATAATTATAAAATTTATATTATTCACTTTAGAATATATAGATTATCCATTATAGATGTACATATCAAGCTTCATTTACTTTATATAATTCTTTGCCTTATATCTACTTTAATTGATTAGAATATTAGTTTTATAGATAGCTTAGAGTGTATATGCTCTTGACAAAGCTTTTAGCAATATCACTCTTAGATTGAGGGCTAAAAAAGATTACTAAAATTAAGGATGTTACATTATTGAGTCAGAAAATCAAAACAAATAGATTAAAGATAATACTATTATCAGATGGTGTCTTCTCTACTAGCTTCTGTTACAACATATTTTTATCAGTTCAATCTTTGTCTAAAAAGACACTAGTGATATTCCCTGAGACAGAACTAAATTAAGAACTTAATCATAGCATTGTACTGGATAGACATGTTTGATTATACAGATTAATCTCTCTGTTCTGAAGTCAGAAACAGTCATTGTAATCAGAAAATAATTAAGCTATTGACAATTAAAAGTGATACACAATATGATAGAAAAAGATCTAAAGTTACTCTGAGATAAGATACTACAATCATGATATACTCCTGATAAGAGTAGACTTGTTTTTAGCAAGCTTACTACATATGGGATGCATAGGACATGCTATTTGTTGCTAGATGTGATGACTTGCTCCAGAAAAACATTGAAAATACTAAACATGGATTAATGATATGGAGTCACTATGTAGATAAGTCTGGAGACTTGAGAATCAGTGAGCTCAATGCACTACACAAAGAGCTCAGTATGAAAACTGTCTCCAATAAGGAGAACTAAACTCAGAGATGAGTATAACTGTGGCAGCAGTGTTTACAAGGATTTCTTTCCATTATTCTCTATAACATGTTTGTATTATTCTGGACTAAATAGTATAAATAATGGCACAATAGATAGAGTAGGGTAAGTTTTAAACATCTATAAATAGTGAAGAATCAGTTTATAGCTTCAAGTGTTGTCTATTAGCTTAGCAAGTTTACCAAAGAAAAACAGAGATTTTATATTGAAAAAGGGCAATTGTCATTTATATAAATCAGTTTGATAACTCTATATGTAAATATATAGTGAACTTGGTATAAAGTTAGCTTGTGTTGGAATGAGTCTGTCTATGCACTTTGAAATGCTTGTATCATCTATCTGTATTGCTAAGCAGGATACATTTTGAAGTGGTTCTTCTTGATCAAAAGTTTCTAGATTTAGAATCTTATTTTAAAGAAAGCTCACTATATTTAAACATTGTGAGATATTGAAATTGATTAGATTGATTGATAGAGTGTATGTAATTACTTCCTTCATCACATTTGCAAGAGTAGTTGTTAATATTAGTGAAATGTTAGAAGATATGAGATGTAGTGTGTGTTATAGCACACTGTTCCACTCACTATTCTACCAGTAGATGCAATCTAGCCTTTTTATCAGTATATCCTTTAATAGTAGTTAAATAATGCTTGGAAACTTGAAAAACAATCCACATAATAAAAAGATTATATTAGATTTTTTTAAAAACTAAACTGTCTGATGACTTATTGACTATACAAATAGAAGTACACTTTCACATTTATTGTCTATTTCACTGAGAGGACAACATCTTTGCCTCCTGTAAATTTCTACTGAAAAGCCTTATCTTGATATCTTCCACTCTCTTTAAACATTTTACTCATGCTTTTCTAGATGTCACTTATTTCTCTTTTTCAATTTGACTTTTAACTTTTTTTTTCATTCTCTGACTCTAACATCAATATTAGAAGAGAAAAATATACTATAGTGTGTTTCACAGATAGTCCTTTGTGGTTTTCTTATTTATACATAGATAGGCAATTCTATTATAAGATTATTGAAATACTGACAATATAACAAGTTTTTGATATGATATATAAAATATATTCTCTATTATGTAAAGGTTTTGACATTAGTGGTTTAGTTCAGATGCAGATATACAGCCTATTCTAGTAGCAAATAGATATTTTTATTAATAACAAAGATGTAAAAAATCCATTGATTTAATTAGAGAGTAGTAGTATTTTATTAACTTGTATTGATCTTTAGATTATAAATGCTTTCACTGCAAGTGAATGATAGAAAGTGGCTTTTTTTTCTAGTACTTATTCTCTCTATTTTTTTGTGATTTTTGACTTGATAATCTTAAAATATTTTCTGAAATTTACTAACTCTTAAAATGTCTTTTTTAATATTAATACAAGTGCTCTTTTTTTAAAATTATCTGGATGTTCAATTTTCTGTTTAAAAAAATACTCTATATATGTAGCAACAAGTTGTGAGATCAAAAGTACCTTGCATCTTTATGAATTAATAAGAAATGTAATAAAATAAAATGACTAAGCATTTTGTTTTCTATAAATTATTTATAAGATAACCTGTTGATTTTGATATATAATGATAAATATTCACTTTGTTAGAAGCTACTCTTTTTTTTATGAAATAATTTGATTATCAATTTTTTTGAGCTCTATATAATAGCTTCTCTTGCATATATATATATACAGTCTAAGAATGACTTTCTATCATAATTGTCTCTTTTAAGTATTTGGTTTTTGTTTCCAAAAGCATTTTTCTGAAGTTATATCTTTATTTAGAGCTTTTATCAATGATCTATTCTTTAAGTAATCATGTTTTATCTGTATGCAAGTCTCATAGACTAGGAATTAATTAGAATTAAAGAAGAAAATGTCCACTATCTACATTCCAGAGATTTTCCTTTCTAAACCAGATAGGGTTTCTTTTAATGACTTTATTAAAAGCATGTCATTAAAGAATGTTAATTTTGTCTCTTTATCAGTCATTCAGTAAAGAGACTAGATTGCATCTATTTGTGGAATAGTGAACAGAACAACATGCTATAACACACATTACACTTCACATTTTCTACATTCCACTAATATCAACAACTACTCTCACAAGTGTGATAGAAAGAGTAATTACATATACTCTGTAATTATCTCAATTAATCCAATTAATTTCAATATCTCATAATGTTTAGATGTAATGAGCTTTCTTTAAAATAAGATCTAGGACTTTTTGAACAAGAAGGACCATATCAAGGTATGATCTGTTTAGCAATATAAATAAATGATACAAGTGCTCTGAAGTATACAGATAGACTTGTTTCATAATCTATACTTAATTTAAAGTTGAGAATTTTTATTAAATCTAGTACTTTTTTAACATTTTTTAAGTGTCACAATATAAATCTATCTTTTAGCTAGAACTTGCCAGAACTTGTTTGAGAACACTTTTTCAATGTTGAAAAAGCTACTCAAAGTCTTCAAAAATGGCTTCAAAATGCTTAAAGAGCAAGTAAAAACCAAAAGAAATAGTATACTTGCTTGTCTTGCTAACAATCAGTCTATTTGTGAAGATGATAAGCTCTGGTTGGACAATAAAGCCAATCTTGTCAAGGAAATTCCTGAATTCATGACAGAAGTCATTGATAGAGAAATTTTACATTCAGAGAGATCACTGTAATGCTAGAATTGTAAATTTCAAACACTATAGTAGATGAGGTCCATCTCAATGGAGAGATTGTGAGATAGAAGTGAAGGCAGTTTACTAATCTTGTTAGAGTGCCTGAGAATGAATGGTTGGCATTGAGTGAAGACTGGCTGTCTATTTTAAAGACACAGTGTGGCTTGAAGAATATCAAATATCATAGGAAAGCTGGTTCAGCTAATTCTGGGAATGTTGACACTAAGCACAAGTATATATGCAAGCTTATTGTGAAGTATAAGCATTAACTAAAGAACATCTTTAATATGGACAAAATGGACTTATTTTAAATGTAAGCATATGTTTCTCTTGCTTCTTTCTGTTCCTTACATTTGAAAAGATGCCACCAGATTAAGATCTCATAGACAGACTATCTTTAGAAGTCAAAAAAAGTAAAAAGCATCTGACATATACATTCACAGTCAATGCCAATAGGTTTAAGAAGCATGTACCACTGATTATTGGTAAAGCTGAAAGACTATGAGCATTTCTAAAGAAATTCAGTGCTCAACTTGGATTCTACTATTGCAGTAATGCAAAGTTCTGGATGACAGTAGTTCTGTGTCAGAAATAGGTTGAAGATTGGGATGCAAAAATATGGTGAGAAAACTACAAAATCTTGCTTCTCTAAGACAACTCTTATTGACTCTACTATTGCAATGCTGGATGATACCTGTACAAACAGACTATTTATATCACAGTAAAACATGTATTTAAGTAGCACAGCTCTCATTGGTAAATCCCAGCTTTGAGCTAAGTTAATCTATATCAGACTTAAGCCATCACTCATCCTCTCTCCTTGCTAAGACTAATCTTAACCCTTATCTACATGCCATCTCAGACACTTTCAGAAAGACTTGAATGTAAAGTCACCAGTTGTTTGTCTCTATTAGATCACATAAGATCTGGGTCTAACATTACAGATGTTGATAAGCACTTCAAGATCATTACATACTCCAACTGGACTTTACTAGACTCCATTTTCTATTTCTCTTTATTAAATTTCTCACTTACTTCAATTACTAATTTCACATAATTCATTTATCATATCTAGATCCCATTTATGGTATCAAGTAGGTTTTACATTGAAGTCCACAGGTTCCCTCTATTTCAGACTCTTCTATCTAAACCCTGATTCCATGGACTCCACTCTAGTATATAAACTGTAACTCTAGTTATACATACCTCCATTCAAATATTATCTTGGTTCAGTCTAATACTCTCTCTTGGCCTTCAAGCCTCACTCTCTAGCTTCTACTATATTCCACAGACTCTGACTTTGTGGAATTAATCCTTGACCCTAGTTGTATCTACTCTGTAGACTCTGTCCACAATCCAATCCAGCTCTCAACCCAAGAGTGACATTGCTAATAGCTTTGCCAAAGGCACATGCATTCCATGGACTCCACTACATGCATTCTGTCTTCTCTTCTATTGGCACAATCCTAACATCACTGCAAAACCAACAGTTGAGTTGGCCTTGTAAGCTCACTCTGGGATTTGAGTTTGCTGGACTAGAATAACCTCTATGCTCTTCTGACACAGGTGGGTGAGCTCCATACTGAGGTTTCTGGTGCATTTGTTGCATCTGCAACTGCTGACTCTGTAAGAAGTTCAACATACTCTTCTGTTGCTTTGTAAAGGCTTTCTCTAGAGCCACAATTCTCTGCCTTCCTTCTTATGCTTAGAGCTCAAAAATATCCTTTATCAATGCTAAGAAGCTGTTAATCTCTTCTTGTTTTACTGGAGGCTCTGCAGAACTATTCCTAGTTCTGGGTTGAGCTCCAAACATTTCTCTAGTTGAAGATTCAGCAGTATCCAGCCTGTGTACTTCATTTCTCTTTCTATCCATTAACAAGAAGATGCCTTACAGTACATCCAGCTCACAGGTCATTACATCTTTCAAAGTATGAGTCCACAAGGTTTCTTTGAGTTTCTTCCATAGAGAGCAGCAGGCATTCTAATCTTAATTTTATCAATGGATATAACTCTTCTGACATCAGTATCAAAAATTGATTCACAAGCTCTCTGTTTAACAGTACTGTTTCCAGTTTTGCTGCCAAAACTAGGAATTCCCTTTTGAACACCATAGGTTGTACCTATAGACCAGTTGCTTCAACTCTTGAACAGCATCATGGTCCATATCTATCGCTCCATCATAGATACCTATAACTTCTTTATGGAATTTCTCAAAGGTCCCATTCTTATAGCTTATCATCATCTCTTTTTTGCATCATTATTGGTTATCTTACACTTGTTGAATAATTTGTCCAAGCAAGTGAAAAACCTGTTAAGTTCTTCAGGATCTGTAGAGTACTCAAAATTTTAGCATGGCCTTTTCATTCAGACTGGATATGAAAGGTGCCATTGTTATGGTGGCACTGAAGGGAGGGATAGTTCAGGAAATGTATATAGTTGGAAGTTGTGAGCTTGCTATAGGGGCTCTAACAGTATCTGAAGGTCCTAGAATACTCAAACTGCTGGATCAATGGGGAAGATGTTATTTTCTTTTGTGAGATATTACTCTCCTCATCAGAAATCTTTGAGTAAAAAGGTTCATTAACAAGTTTGTTCCTTGAAAAGGTTATGTTTCAAGAGCTCCCAACAGTTTACACCAAGAAGCATGAAACATCATGAATTTTCAAGAAATAAATCACAAAGTTGAAACCCCCCCTTTATAGTGGACTCCAAATGAAAAGGCTAGGTTGTGTCTGCTCATGGAATAGTGAGTGAGACAGCATGCTATAACACACACTATATCTTACACCTTCTACACCCCACTAATAATATCAACAACTACTCTTGCAAGTGCAACAGAGGGAGTAATTACACACACTCTATGATTATCTCAATCAACCCAATCAATTTCAATGCCCCACAACATTTAAATATAGTGAGCTCTTTTCAAAATAAAGTCCTAAGTCTAGGAACTTTTGAACAAGAAAGACCACTTCAAGGCATGATCTGCTTAACAATGCAAATAGATAATACAAGTGCTCCCACAGTGCATAAACAGACAGACAGACTTGTTCCAATCTGAACTGACTTTGCACTAAGCTTGCTTTTCAAACCACTCCACTAAACACTGATCTAGTAAGCTCACTACATGTTCACATATAGAGTTATCAAACTGACTCATATAAACAATGGTGATCCTTTTTTAAAATAAACAGATAACAGAAATTAAACCAACAGAAACAGATGGGGCTCTCAATGCCCTGAAAACAGACAGATGAAATAGAAACTGATGACCCTCTTTCTGAGCTCTCAACACATTTGAACTTCTCAAGTGCTCAAACAATATTAAATCAGCATCACTGACTCAATATCTCTCTTGTCTTTTGAGCACACAAGTCAAATGTGAGATTATCTCTGTTTTCCTCTGGTGAGCTCACTAGGCTAGTAGACAAAACTCAAAGCTACAAACTAATCCTTCACCACTTATACTCACTTTCAACACTAACATGCAACTAGGGGATTTAAAAAACTTCCCCTACTCTATCTACTTTATCACTATTTATACTACTTGGTTCAAAATAATACAAACACATTATAGAAAATGATAGAAGGAAATTCCTGTAGGCCTAGCCTACCACTACCACAGTTGTACTCATCTCTGAGTCTAGTTCTCCTCATTGGAGACAGTTTCTGTTGTGAGCTTGCTATGTGGCATATAGAGCTCACTAATCCTCAAGTCCATGGACTTATCTACATGGTGACTCCACATCATTATCTTATGTTTAGTATCTTCAAGGTCTCTCTGGAGCAAGTCACTGTGTCTGGCAATGAATGGCATATCCTGCACACTCCACATGTAGCGAGCTTGCTAAGAACAAGTCCATTCTTATCAGGAGAATGTCATGATCATGGTATCTTATCTTAGGGTGACTTCAGATCTTTTTCTATCATGTTGCACATCACTTTTAAGTGTGAGCAGCTTAATTATCTTCTAATTGCAATGTCTCTTTATCCTGGTCTTGTGTTTATTATGTGGCAAAGACTGTCTCTGACTTCAGGACAGAGGGATTGGTCTGTATAATCAAGCATGCCTATCCAGTACAGTGCTATGATTAAGTCCCTGGTTCGGTTCTGCCTTAGAAAACATCACTAGTTTTATTCATAACTGCTCAGAGATTGGTTTATCATCAGAAAGGTAGTATCTGAGCTCTATATATGAACTGTATATTTTAGTGAGCTCACTAGGAAATCACAAATTTACATAGGTAAATACATTGCAGGTGCAACAGCAGATAATGTTGAAAAGTGTTAGATTCAACCTTCACATGATCTCTAACAATGGCAAATAACTAGTTACTTTGTGTTCAAATAATCCCGGTGTTATCACTTGCTAGCAAAAAGATGAGGCTAAGTTCTTAGTCTTAGCTTAGAGAGGTGAGTGTAGACATAATTTGGTATGAATTAACTTAGCTTGAAGCTGGGGTTTACCAGTGAGAGCTATGCTACTTAAATACAAGCCTTGTATGCTACTATTGTACACTATTAGATACCAGTGTTTGTCCAGCAAAAAGAGTTCAGTGAGAAAAAATAGGTTATGTTTGTGAGTGAAAGAGGGTAGTACAAAGAGAACGACTAATTAGACAATGAGGTTCAAAGGATTGAAAGAAGAGAGGCAATAATTGAGTGGCTTGGGTGACATGAATGCTGGGGTTAAGGTTAGAAGAGGGGCTAAAATCATAACAAAAAGGGATGAGTACCCTTTAGATAGAATATGCATCTAAGTCCTGTAGTTATACAGCAATAACCAATTGTTGGCCCAAAGTCTCCACTGGATGTACTTGTTGTGAAAATTAATAAATGGCTTTATTAAACCTCTATAAGGCCAGGCCATCAATATTGTCAGTCTGTACTTGTGACTACACCTATGTAACTTGATGCACCAATGCTGCTGATGTCAGGATTATACCCTACTTCTTCTTTTGGTTTAAGTTGGTTTAAAAGCCAAGGAGATAAGTTGAAATTAGCAGTACAGTCTTGAAATTAGCAGTACAGTCTTGAAATTGAGTCGTTAAGATCAGAAAAGTGTCAGATAACCCCAATAAAGTATATATAGACATGTGTGGAATGTTTGGTTTGGTGAAAAGCTGCTGAAAGAATAAATCCATGAAATTGGAGTGTACAGAGCCCTGAGGCTCATCAACAGTGAATCATAAGTGGAAGGAGAAGCAGTCCACTATTTTTGGGCCACTGCAGACAGTAGTCTAGCCTCTATCCAAGAAAAATTGGCCTCTCTAAAAGGTAGAAGCTGTGAAATGCCAGGGTCAGTAGGAGGTCTTGGTCTCAGTTGCAAAGTCTTCTTCACTAAGTACTCAGGCTTTACTCTACTTTGGTGAATTTAGATGAGATGGCAGTGAATAGACTATGTTGATAGTCATGGCCAGGCATTTCAGGCCATTCTCAGAAATTACATGGCCTACCAGAGTACAGTAGGAGGCCTAAGATATGCTTAGCTACAGACCCTTGCCATATTTATAAAAGGACAACTCACAAATAATGAGTGGGCCTCTTCAATTTGTGCAGCCAAGATCTTGACAGCTAAAGAACCAGAGAGGTCAGGATTCCAAAGGGCTGAGACAACATCATAGGCATTAGCAAGCAGACAATTGGGGTCTGCCATTGCATTTGATGGGGGTACTGAAACAAGCTCTTAGTGCATTGTCAGTGAACTCTGAAAAATTTGTCAGAAAAAAATACAGGCACATGGCAAGAATCAACATAAATGTTGATTGCTTAACACAATTAGCTAACTTATAACAAGTGGGCAATTTGATCTATATATAGACTAGCATCTAGGCAGGCAAAGCCAAAATAGGCAGTCACTTCCATATGTTGTCAGAGACCTGTAGCTTCAGGAAAGCAAGCAGAAGGTCATCTAGAAAATAAGACTAAGACAGTCTCCCTTCAACTGAAGAGAGATGATACACCTGGAATTGTTACCCTGAGAAAATTGACCTTAGAAACACATTTTGTAATAGTAGAGTAGCCAATCTAGGCACTAGTTAGATCTATAATTGTAAGAAACTGAATCCAGGACTTAGAACCATATCCTGAAAAGACTTTCAGCATGCCTGGCTAGTCCAGCTCCCTGTTTCAGAAGTATTGCAATTAAGCAAGAATGTTTGAGATTCTAGAAATTGAATGTATTAATGGTCCAGGACTATATTTAGCATTCAGGACTAGTCTTGTGCATCCTGATTGGCAATTGATCATCTAAGACCTATGTATGAGCTCATAACTGTATGAGAGTATCCTGGACAGCTGTGAATGAGCTCATAAATGCAGAGGACTTTGGCTGACTATGGAGAAACTAGTCCAGGATAGGAAGTAATGCTATAAATAAGTCAGTAGTAGAATAGTATAAATATAAGCCTGTAATTAATGTGGGGACCAAGTTTTCTGGCCCCTGGAAGTGCTGTAAAGCAATCTAGTATGGATTAGAGTTAAGAGCTTTGAGCATAGTCTCACAGAAAGTAATTGTAACTGTTGATGTTGAGTTCAGGAGTGTTTTGGAAGCACAATACAGCCTGAGAACCAGTCAGACAGTTGTCCTGCAATTCAGAACAGTTTGTGTCAGTTATTCTGTACAAGGCAGTTTTACAGTTCAGAATTGGAGTCTAGAACTCAGTTTGGTTTTGAATTTTGGATCTATTGTGTTCTAGAAAGCACTCTAGCAGTTATATTTATATAAACCATCCCATACATTTAGATTTATTACCTGGCTACTAGTTATGGTATATTTCTATTAACCAGGAACCTTATCTGTTCTATAAACTTACTAGCAGATGGTGTGTATGTTGTGTTTTGGGGTTTTGTGTGCAGCACTCTCACCAGTGCTCTCACCATTTCTGGACTCACTCCTCACTCACCATAATCACTTTTCACTGTCTGGGTCATCCTCTACTTCTCACTTGCCTTCAAGATCTGTTGGCCCCACACAGATGCCAATGACCAAGAAAATCAGCTAAGTATCTACTCTGTACCTAGCTATCAGACATCAACTCAAGAGTGATGTTGTCAATAGCTCTATCAACACTAAAATCCCCCACTGCCTCCATAAACTCTGCTGAGCCAACCTCCTCAGATGCATAGCCTAACAGTATATTTGAACTCAACCCCTTGCGTTAAACAATCAACCAACCATGCATTTAGATTCTTTGCAGTAGAGCAAGTTCATGTATATGTTCATGGTGTTCTGTGGGGTTATTGGAGTAGATGAGGATGTCATTGAGATAGACAACAACAGATATGTTAAGCATATTGGATAAGATTTTGTTGACAAAGCACTGGAAGGCTGCTGGGGCATTGGTGAGTCCAAATAGCATAACACACCATTTAAAGGATCCATAACATGTTTGGAATGCAGTTTTCCATTTGTCTCCTTCAGCTATGTGGACTAGATGATAAGCATGGTGGAAGTTGAGTTTAGTGTACAGGTGTGCAGATTCAAGAAGATTAGAGATGTGAGGAAGTGAATTATTGTTGATGATACTCACATAGAGCTTTGAGTTCAGATTCTGAGAGAAAATTGATGGATCCAAGCAGAGATGAAGTGCCTTCCTCAATATTGATTTTGAGATTGAATAGGTGATGCTTAGACGGTTTCTTGGAGAGGAAATCACTGAACACATCAGCAAAATCATAATACTCTGGTGGGATATTAGATAAGTTCATAGAGCCAGTGGAGACAGCCTGGCCACTAACACTTGGCAGAGAAGAATGAAGAGTGTACTATGTACATGGTGTCAGTAAAGCAGTGGCTAGAACCTGAGTCTATGAGACTACAAAGCTGGAAAAATGGGAGGCCAGCTTTGTCAGTACCAATGAAGGCATCCAGGGCAAGAGTTAGAGAGTTGTTTGATAAGGAGGCTGTGTTGAGGGTTACTTCCTCTAAGGTGCAAGTAAGGTCAACACAGTCCTGGTCTTGCACAGAGGGCACTAAACTGCTGCTTAGTTTTCCAATTTGGTTGAGTCACTGACCTTGATGATCAAGATGGAGATGGTAGTAGTGGTGGCTGATCTGCCCTTTGTAGTGTCTGACAGGCACTGCTTCTTGCAGTCTTCAGTTTTATGCTTCTCTCCACAGATGATGCAGAGGTTGTTCTTTTGTTGGTGTTCTTTTTCTTCCAGGAGCAACTGTCTATCCTTGCTGAGTTTATCAGCATAGGGTTTAGGGATAGCAGTTGTGGCAGAATCCATGGTTTTCATTTTGGATGAGGAAAAGTGGGAGTTGAAGGGGGAACAATTCTCATGGGAAATTTCTACCCTTCAAGTCCAATAGTGGATGTCTAATTCCTGGGCTAGATGGCACATGTCATGGAGGGTGGTTGGCTTCCTATGTCAGGCCATGTTGTCCTTGATTTATGTGCAGAGTCCATGGTAGAACATGTAGCAAAGAGAGTTATCCCCATAGCCAATAAGAGAGGTTGTATTGGTTGAACTTGACCAAGTACTTCATAATGCAGTCTCCATCTCACATCCACAGATTTTCCAATGCATCTTCCACATCCCTAATAGTGTCAAATGGCTGAAGTTGGTGCATAGTTCAGATAGAAAGGTGGAGTAGGAGGATTGCCAGGCTGGCAGATTGTTTGGGTCCAAGCAGAGTATATCAGATTTGAATCATGCAAGTGTGGTTCCAGTAAGGTAGGAGATCATATAGTTAATTTTCTGGGCCTCATTAATGAAAGCCATTGGACAGTCATTAAAGTTGAGTTGGAGAAAGATGATGAATGCCTGGAGTTTGCTGAGATTAGAGCCATCAAAGGTGGCTGGTTCCTTGACCTTGGTTTGGACTGGCTCAGTGTAGGGGGCACTCAAGTTTTGCAACATTGTTTAAAGGAGTATCAGAAACTGGAGCATTACATTGCCTGGGTTGGAGGTGCTGATTGGGCTGGTCCTCCAGAGTTGACTGGGTCATCATCTTCAGCTTTCAACTGTTCT
This sequence comes from Armillaria sp. CMW 4456, assembly GCA_028551335.1. NCBI lineage: Eukaryota > Fungi > Basidiomycota > Agaricomycetes > Agaricales > Physalacriaceae > Armillaria > Armillaria sp. CMW 4456. The sequence continues at coordinate 3,803 of JANDKJ010000586.1, read as the reverse complement.
GGGAATTCTCTATCTTGGTGGAAGATGGTGTCTGCTAGGGGGTCTCCTTTGTCAGGACTTTTTGCATGGGGTCCAGTGATTACTGAGATAGAGTCAATAGTGGGGTCTGTGGTGTGGGACCTGGTGTTTATTCATGGGACCTGGCAGGCTGTGAAGCTGGAGTGGCAGTAGGTCTCCTGTCATGCTAGGCAGGGCCCCACAGAGGCAGAGCTGAAGAGGTCAGAGGATTCCCAAGAGGGGGAGTCAGGGATATTAAGGGCTGAGGACATGGTTGGGTTGATTTGTTTGACTCAAGGGTTTGAGTTCAAATATACTGTGCCCAAGAGATAAACTGGTGGGGTTCTTGGGGCCAGTGATGGAGCAGAGCATTCATGAAGCTATTGGCAATGTCTCTCTTGAGTTGATGCCCAATGGCTAAGCATGGAAGGGTACTTAGCTGGTTTTCTGAATTGTCAGCTCCCATGCAGGCCTGATAAGTCTTGAGAATGAGTGGGAAGGAGAGGGCAAGGGAGAAGTAGAGGATGGCTTCGACAGAACATCAGAGGCCAATGGGGAGCACAAGTCATAGTTGCTAAGAGGGCAAAACCAAGTTGATATTTGAACTGAGGAACTACTAAATAATACATGCATTGAAAAGTGACAATGGTGAGTGAAGAGTGAATCCAGAAAAGGTGAGAGCACTGCACACAAAACACCAAAATACAATACACACATCACCTGCTAATAAGTTTGTAGGGCAGGTAAGTTTCCTGGTCAATAGAAATGTATCTTAGCTAGTAGCCAGGACACAAATCAAAATGTGCTGGGTAGTTTATGTGAATATAACTGCTAGAATGATTTCTGGGACACAATAGATCTAAATTTACAACCAAACTGAGTCCTGGACTCCAATTTTGAACTGTAAAACTGCCTGGTGCAGAATAACTGACATAAGTGGGCACCTGAATGTGACTTATCACTGACACAAAACTGTTCTGAACTGCTGGATAATTGCTTTACAGCACTTCTGGAGGCTGGAAAACTTGGTCCCCACACTAATTACAGGCTTGTATTTATACTATTCTACTTCTGATTTATTTATAGCATTCCTACTTATCCTGGACTAGTTTCCCTATGGCCAGCCAAAGTTCTCTGCATTTATAAGCTCATTCATAGCTGTCCAGGATACTCACATATGGTTATGATGAGCTCATACATGGGTCCTGGATGTTAAGTATAGTCCTGAACCCTTGATACATTCAATTCCCTGAGCCTAGAACATTCCTGCTCAATTGTGACACTTCTGAAACAGGGAGCAGAACTGGCTGGGCACACTTAGAGTCTTTCCAGGATACTTTGCTAAGTCCTGGATTCAATTTCTTTCATGTATAGGCTCAACTAATGCATGGACTAGCTATTCTACTGTTACAAAGTGTGTTTCTAAAGTCAATTTTCTCAGGGTAACAATTCCAGATGTATCATCTTCCCCCAACTGAAGAGAGACCATCCCAGTCTTATTTCCTGGATGACTTGCTGCTTGCTTTCCTGGAGATGCTGGTTCATGACCACATATGGTATTTGACCATCTGTTTTGGGCTTTGCCTGTCTAAACTCAGATGCTAGTCTACATATGGATTGATTTTCCCAAGCATTGCAACCTGCCATGTGTTGGCTGACCCCAACTGTCTACTTATCAACACACATGGTGCTGACTCTGGTCTTTGGGATCCCAACATTTCTGGTACTCTGGGTACCAAGGACTTAGTCGCACAGTTGGAAGAGGCTTATCCATTACTGGTAAGTGCTATGGCCTCAGTTACTCAGCATACTAAGTGTAGCTATTCCCAGGCATTCTAGTGTGCCCTAGAGGGACTGGACATTCCAGATGATGGCCTTCACTGCCTGAATGTCACTACCTAAGTGGTTTACTCTCTGTCACCTCATCTTATATTTCTAAAGTGAAGCAAAAGCTGAGTGCTTAGTGAAGAAGACTGGGAGGCCACCACTGAGGTACAATATATATTTTGTTTTACAGCACCTCTTTACTGACTATTTCCCTTTTTTTTCTAAGCTCAAGCCTTTTAGAGAGGCCAACTTCACTCAAATGGAATCCCATCTACCTGCTTCAGTGACTCATAAACAGCAAGCTATGGCATGTCCTCTACACAAGACTCCTCAAGCTTCAATCTTCCAAGCTGGCCATCATGCCTATCTGGGAGGCACCACCTTCCCCTCCTCCTGTCAAGGATTTAATCTGAGTAGGGCACTCTCTTGCCAGTGCCAAGAAGACCACTGCCCCTTCTCATAAAAATATAGAGCCTCCCTGTTCACAATACATCCAAGTCACCACTTGTCCCTCTAAGACCAATTCTGGTCTTCCTGATTCAGAGGTCAAGGTCCTTAAGGCTTCTGAGGGTAAAGTACTAAGGCCCCATACAGAAAAAGGTAAACAGAGGGCCTGAGCCCCAGTGACAGCAAAAGAGCCTACTCTTTTTTCTGCACCACCAGCAGTCCTGGCTGAGGATTCTTGTCCTTCTTTTCTGAAGTCTTTAACTGAAAGCAAGACCATGGAGTCATTTCTGGATCAGTTCCTGGTGGACATGCCTATGCTGTCCATGCTCTGGGTTCCTCATAAGGTGGAGTTCTTACTGCTTCTACATTTCCCCAGATAACTGATGCTGTTTTAACAGGATGCTCCTGGTTGCACAAGATGTGCCAGCTGGCTCTGGAACTGTTAACATTTGAAGCCTCAACAAGCCTGTATGGCCTGCCAGAAGGCTAGCCATTGCACTTGTCACCTGAATGCCAGGGACCTGCAAGGAGTCTGGAATCATTTGTTTCCCTTGGCCCAAGCTGTGCTTCTCTATGAGTGTCTTGTACTTCCTTATTACCGGTGGTCTTTTAACTTGATTTTTATAGTTATCAAAATGCATAATGCACATTTCCAGGCTGCTGACTGTCAAGTTTACTACTTACTCAACATGTTTCAAGAAGCTTATCAGTTGCATGCTGTGTCCTTGGGCAACTTGTTGCAAGCCTTGGCCTCTGTCAAGGCTGCTCACAACACTAAGGCCCTTTGTAACCTTGCTCAGCAGATTCCAGTTGATCACTATCTCCTCTTGGATCTGGACTTAGTCAATGAGGACAAGAATTTCCTTAAAGACTTGTTTAAGGTCCAAGCCTGGGTATTCTACCCCAGTCCTCTTGAAGTTTCCAGCAACTTGTTACCTAGCCAGGCCATAATGGCTGAGACCAGTGTTCAGACAACTGACTCTCCTATCATCAAGGACACTGCAGGATCTGCACTTCAGAGCCCTGCACATTTCACAACACTGGAAGAGGAGGAAAGTGTCAAGGACTCCAAAGAAGAAACCACTGGCCCCTTGGCCAATCAGGACAAGCTGGAGTCTCCAGTCAGGAAGGGGTTGAAGGGGCCTTTGGCAGAGGCTGGCAAGCCTTCTGGGCTTTAGAACATTTTAATTACATCTGGACTTGATACTTAGCATATGTCTGTGGTGCAAAATTTTATTTTTTTTGTTACTGGTAGTCTGGATCTCTAGGGTCCAGAAAATACAATGTCTTTTCGTACCTCAAAGTGGGCTTGTGCTCTTCTTTCTAGTGTGAACTAAGTCCTCCTCCCTTATTGGGATTCATGAGAAACAGGACTTAGTATATTTTGCCATGTCTCCAACCACCAAGGCTATCCCAGCCTGGCCACATGGTTGTAAGGCACATGATCATAGCTCCTGGATCATGCTAAATGCAATTTGAAGTCCAAATTTTCCTGGAGTTGATTAAATCATATGAGTACCACTTGTAAATTA
>JANDKJ010000585.1:0-25822 GCA_028551335.1 Armillaria sp. CMW 4456 | reverse complement strand
ATGATACACTGCCCCAGTTGCTCTCTGCCATTGCATGGGAAGATGGTGGCATGCATCTTGCAGCTGCATTGTTCCATGCTAGAAATGGGTGGGCTATGTGTTGATCTAAGAGAAGTATGGCTGTGCCACATACAGCTCAGATGTGATCAGCCAAGCAGGAGTTTATGTTCTCCCTGCATAATGGACAAGTTTACAACAAGCGACTTAACATTTATATGTAAGGCTCCTTCTCCTGATTTATTGAGGCCAACATGTTGATTTCTGCTGACCTTGTAGGCTTTTCCATTGAGACACCCTGCTTCAGTTTGCTCCAGGTGCTGTCCTGGATATTGGTGTTGAGATGCTCTGGTATTGCACATCCTATGTACAGGATTTTTGATAGGTTATCTTAGCTGTGTCCAGGATGTGCTCTCTATAATTGAAGTGACATTCCATGCAGTGCAAACCCCACAACTTACCCCACCATTTTCACTTCTCACCCATGAACTTGCAAGCAGATCTTCCACCTGATGTTACTGCTACTGATGTGGCATACATCTGGTCTCTTCTTGACAATGAGGTGAACAGAGTGATCCTTGCTGCTCAGTTACAGGGTATGTGTTGACTGTTCCATATACAAGTGCTCATATCTAAACTTGTCACTTAGGCATGTAATCAGGCATTCTTGCAGTGGCCTTGTGGACCATCTGTAAGAAGAAGCTATATTCATATACTAATGTAAACTTATGGAATCATAGTCACATGCAAGTCTCAACCAGTCACCCTTGTTCTTGTCACCATTGTCACTATCATTTACTTCATGTCATTTGCCAGTTTTTCCCTCAACTGGTTCACTGTTGTTGAACCCAAACCTCATGTGACTTCTAACAACAACAAACAACTGGTTACTTTGCGTTCGAGTAGTCCCGGTGGAGTCATCTGTTAGCATAGAGGATAGGCTAAGTTATAGCACATGGCTTAGAGGAAGGTGAGTGTCAAGTGTAAGCTGGTATATTATAACTTAGCTCGAAGCTGGTTTATACCAGCATGAGCATCCTACTTAAATACATGGCTTGTATACTACTGTTGTACATTATGTGGTGATGGTGTTTGTCCATAGAGAAGCAACCGGTGTGAACAGGTGAGCGATAGCAAGTGGTAAGTACAAAGGAGAGTCCCAATCCATGTGGGAAGACAAGACAAAGCAAGTGGGCGAGTGGAGTTAAGTGCTGATTCATGGATAACACGAGATAGGGGTTGAAGTCAATGATGATGGTGGGGGTATCTGGGGTTAGGGTTGAAATAGGGGTAAAAATCATAACATTACCCCCTCATTAAGGCAGTCGTCCCGACTGCCCTAACCCTTACTTCCTGGTTATGATTTAAGAAGTCTTCGATTGCTTCTTGGGCATTACTGAGTAAGTCACTTCATACCCATTGGTTTTCTTTGTCTCCATACCCTTTCCATTTGACGAGGTAGTCAGTGACCACACGGGATGGTTGGTTTTTCTTTCCTTGAATGCATCGGGTCCAACTGTCGACGATCATCTCTACTTCGTATTCTTTCTCATCATTGATGATTTCTGGCAGTGGGGGTGGTTGTTTGCTTTGCAATGGGAATGTGGGGGCAGTGTATGGGGAGAGTAGGGATTCATTGAAAACTGGGTGGATTCGCCAAGTTGTCAGGAGTTTGAGTTTGTATGCTGATGCCCTGACTTTGGCAAGTATTGGGAATGGGCTGACCCGTTTGTCATCCAACTTCTTTTTGGGTCATGGCAAATGGAGGTTGGTAGCGTCCAGCCAGATCTTATCTCCTGTGTTGTAGAATAGTGCTTCCTGTTTTTGTGTGTCATACTGGGTTTTCATTCGCTCGGCTGCCTTTTCGAGTGCCGACTTCGTTTCAGTGTGTATCTTTGTCATTGTGGCAGCAAAGTCATTTGTGGCAGGTGTTTTTTGTGGATGGTGGGTGTTTGTGATGGTAATTCAGGGGTGGGTGCCATGGTTGACGAAGAAGGGGCTTTTCCCCATGGTGGAGTGTATGTGATTATTGTGTTGGAACATGGCTAGGGGTAGCCACTCAGGCCAATCGTCTTGATGATGGTTGATGAAGAGGCGCAGATATTTTTCCACCTCCTGGTTGGCATGTTCTGTTTGTCCATCAGTTTGTGGGTGGTAGGCTGTCTATGGGTTGCTGCAGATGTTGAGAAGGTGGTAGAGATCGCTGATGAACTTCGAGACAAATTGGGGTCCTTGGTCGCTGATGATCCTTTTTGGCATTCTGTGTCGGGCATAGATGTGGTCATGGAGTATTTTGGCCCATTCTTCTGAGGACAACCTGGTGGTACATGCGACAGGTACAATCTCCTTGGAGAAGTGATCAATGATGAGGATGATTGCATCCTGCCTGCCTGACTTGGGTAGACCTGTGATCATGTCGATGCTGATATGCATCCATGGTGCCTCTGGGATTTCGTTTGGGTGGAGGGGCATCGGTCTGGCCTGCATGTGTGTTTTCATATGTTGGCAGACTTTGCATCCCTTGACATATTTCTCAATGTCGTTCCCGAGTTTGGGCTACCAATAGTTTCTTTGGATGAGCTCCTTGGTCTTGGCGATTCCTGGGTGTCCAGCTGTGATGTGATCGTGGTGGTACGATATCAGTTCTCCCCTGAGGGTGGTATCCTTGGGTACATATATCCTACTGTCGTACTCAAGTAGGCCATCCCACTCAGTGACTCCTCATTCGTGTGCTAGGGATTCCACAATCCCCACGTCCCAGGTTGTCTTCTTCTTCGTCGCCTCTCGTATCCTTTCTTCAGTCTCTCCCTCGCCTGGCATGATGACCCCCTGGAAGAAGAGCAACTCTGGGAGAATGGTGGTTTCTCGGTTGTCATCAGCTCCTTGGTCATGGTCAGCATGGCAGCTTAGAAGGTCTGCCTTGCAATTGGCGGTGCCCAGTTTGTGGTGTAGAGTGAAGTGGTATTCGCCGAGTTCAGTGACCCACCGGGCTTGTCATCGGTTGAGCTTTTGTGGCTGATGGAAGTACTGGAGGTTCTGGTGGTCAGACCAGATCTTGAACATTTGTGCAGCTCCCATGAGGTAGTGTCTCCATTCCGATAGGGCAAGCATGATCGCCAGTAACTCCTTGTCATAGATCTCATAGTTGTGCTCAGTAGTGGAGAGTGCCTTTGAGAGGAAGGCAACTGGTCACCACAGTGTCCCCTGTTGCTGGGAGAGTACTGCTCCTATGGCCCCTTTGCTCGAGTCCGCTTCGATCCTGAACCTTCCATTGTCAGTTGGGATGGCTAATACGATGTCCTGAGCCAGTTGCTTCTTCAGTTCCTCAAACGCCTGTTGTTGTGCCACCCCTCATGTCCATGGAGAATTCCTGGTGAGCTTGGTCATTGGCCACACCACTTTGCTGTAGTCCTGAATGAATTGTCAGTAGAAGTTGGTGAAGCCAAGGAACGATTGTAGCTCCTTCTTCTTTGTCGGCATCGGCCATTCTGATATCCCCCATGTCTTCACCTCATCCATCCGTATCGATCCCTCGCTGATTATTATGCCTAGGTATTCTGTTTCGAGGGTCTCGAATTCACACTTCTTGGCCTTTAGGTACAGCTTGTTTTTTTGCAGGGTAGCTAGCACCTGTCGAACGAGTTTGCGGTGTTTGCCCCACTCCTTAGACATGATTAGGATATCATCGAGATAGATGGTCACCTTTCCAGTGGTGATGAGATCCTTAAAGATATCGTTCATCATCCATTGGAAGGTGGCCAGAGAGTTGGTTAATCCAAAGAACATCACTGTCAGTTCGAATAGCCCTCAGTTCATATGGAAGGCTGCCTTCCACTCATCCCCACTCTTGATTCGTATGTTATTATATCTCCACTGCACATCAAGTTTGGTAAAGTACTTGGCCCCCTTCAACTTATCCATAAGCTCCGAGATGAGCGGCAGCAGGTAATGGTTTTTAATTGTCATCTCGTTAAGCTTATGGTAGTCTTGTATGGGCCATAGTCTTCCATCCTTCTTTTTGATGAAGAAGAAGGGGAAAGCCATGGGCGACTTGCTAGGGTGGATTCTCCCTGTGCAGAGGTTCTCATCGAGGAAGTTGTCAAGTTCCGCTTGTTCCTTTGGGGACAGTGGGTAGATTTTGCAGTCGAGCATGGACTTGGTGTTTGGGATCAGTTCAATGGTGTGATCCCAGGGTTTATGTGGTGGGAGTTTGTGTCACAATTTTAACCCCTAATATGCATCACGAGACAACCCCTATTCATACCCTAACCCCAGACTGTACTACTTAGCCACTCAATTGGCACCTCACTTTTCGCTCATCTAACTCTGTTCAATCCTCTCCCTATCTTTGCTATCCTTGCCATCTTTGGGATTCTCTTTCAATGTACCAATATGCAATGTTCAGCTGACACTCCGGACTCTTCTCGCTGGCCAAACACCAGCACCTAAATAATGTACAACAGTAGTATACGACTTGTGTATTTAAGTAGGACAGCTCACGCTGGTAAAACCCCAGCCTCAAGCTAAGTTAATTCATACCAACTTACTCGGAACTCACTATCACTTGCTAAAAGCCAAAGAGTCAAGACCTTAGTCTCGACTTCACACTAGCAAGTGATGCACCGGGAATACTCGAACATGAAGTAGCCGGTTGTTTGTCATTGTTAGAGATCACGTGAAGGTTGGGTCTAACAATTAGCTCGAGGCTTCCTCACCCTCTTTTCCTTACATGCTCGTCATGAAGGAAAAGACCATATGACCTCCAACCCAAGCCTTGCCCTCCTCACCATCCCCGCTGTCATTGGGCTCCTAGCCCTGCTAGGCATCCTTTGGTACTACTATCGAATCATTATCGACTGTTTCCTCCCCATTCTCACCTTTTTAAACAGATTCTATGTCCTCTTCCCATGCAGGGCAGGGCACGGCCCCACCCTTGGAGCCAGACCAGACCTCGCTCAGACACCCAGAAATCGACAAAGACGTGGAAAGAGCGTTTCCACCTAGGCCAGCGATGCCCCTCCCCGTCCACGCCCAACACACCTACCCCCCATCCAGCACCGCCCCCTCCTTGCCCCTCCTGGATCCCCTGATTGATCCTGCTGGAGGAGATCCAAGCAGCCCTGCTGCTGCTACCCTCAACTGATCCTTTGCTCACGTGGACCTCAACGACTTCTTCAGGCGAGCAAGGGAGGCAGGGGCTATTCGGGGCAGGAACGAGCGCTGAACAGGTAATACAAGAGTATGAGGCAACGCACCCAGCCAGCCCGCCGCCGGACCCTCCCATGCAAGAAGGTCCAGCGACACCCTTCAACCCCCAGTCTATACCAACTACATCACCCTATCACCATCATCCATACCAATGACAACCCTCGCAGACGAGCCGGTCATCCCGTGAAACATACCAAACCCCAGGCACTTTCCCTCCGACCACTCCACCTCCAGCTTATCCCCCTTCCTCACCCCCGACGAGTCCACCCAGCCCCCTGTGGGTAACCCCCATATCCCCTTCCCAAGCAGTAGCCGCCCTACCCCCATTCTCAACTATACTGGTGCCCCTAGCAGCAGCAGCAAGTCTCCCAGTGAGTGAGACCTTATCCCTCCCATCTGAACCCCTGGCGACACCGACAGTGATAGAGGGATCAACTCCAACACCAGTGGAGCCAGGGCCCTTCCTCGCTCCCTCCGATCCTTCCTCGGTTCCGGATACTCAAACCCCCACGTCGACCTCACCGATGACGAGTAAAGCCGAAGAAGTGGTCAAGTAGGATGAAGTGGAAGCATACATACAGTTAGCAGAACCAACGATAGGAGAACTGACGACAATTCCCAACACCCCGGAAGGTGTATGGGAGTATTTCCTTAATTTAGCCGCTGATCAATACCGATATATATCCTGTTTCCTGGCCGAAGGGCCAGTAGGAGAAAGAGTAAACCCCCAAGATGAAGAAGTCTTAACTTGAAGACTTCTTAATCAGGCCAAATCATGAGCCGCCGATCATATCAATCAGAGCGAAGGAGATTACTGAATCATGTTGTGAGCTGCAGCCGGGCCAGAATCAGCTGGACCCTCACATGCCCAACTGCCCCTGCAGGGAGGAGTCAAGAGAAGGGGACAAACGGACCCCCAGCTGCCAGAAGGAAGGAGAAACCCTTCACAGGACTCCACAGGATCTTGGGAAAGAAGGCAGAAGAAGGAAGAATGGACCATCAAGCTCGAGCAAGAGCTGAAGGCCCTCCAAATTGAACTCGCTGCTGGCAAGCCCAACCCAGGGTGGATACCAGAGGAAGGGCATGGCAATGGCTCCCCTCACCCCTCACATGACCCAGACCTCACCTCGCTACCAGATTACCTGAGCAGACCACTGGGAATGCCACCCACTAACCTGGGACCAAACATGGTTATTGGGGACTACCGACTAAATGTAAAACCCATCCTCGTAAAAACCCCGGACCCTTTCACTGGCGAATCTGACGATATCCACTGCTTTATCTGCGACTGCGAACTCTATTTTCAGACATTTGCAGGATTCTTCGCTGACACTAACAAAGTTGTATTCACCGTTTCCCACATGGCAGGACTAGCCAAGGACTGGTTTGTCACCCTTCAGCACAACCTAATCTCTCGAACCAGGGGACACCATCGATTCCCCTCCTGGTTTGACTTCCAGCAAGCTCTCATCACCCACTTCGAGGACCCAGCTGTTAAAGAAAAGCATCATGCAGCCATGCTGAACCTGAAGTGGCAAGTCGGGAAAGAAACCATGACCGAATACTTCCAGAAACTTGAGAATCTGGCTGTTGATATGCTGGGTATCAGGCTACCCACAAATTTTGCGAAAATAAAGCATTATTTGCGATCTAGACACTGTATTGAGGGCTATAGTGGAGACTTCACACTGATAGCTTACTACTCAATTGGTTGTTGAGTTAACTGGAGTCAAAATGGACACAGGGATGGTACCTGGATGGGCCAACCCTCTATGCCTTTGAATCAGAAGACTATTCCCCACTTAAACAGATGCACTAAGTCAAATCTAGGGGACACAGCCATGACAGTAGACCAAACATGAAGTAAACGAACATCTAGATCTCTCTAAGTCCTCGAAACAAAAGATAACTTATGAAAAAGACCTCTACCAAAGTCAGGACAAAACCTAAGGTCATTGTCTATGATCTAGACCACCTGATGGCATTGCCCACAACCCTAGAAGATAAAAATAGGTGTACCAGGCATCAAGATGTTTGATGCAATTGATTCGCGATCACGGAATACAATCTCAGTACCCTCGATTGATCTAGGAGATTGGCAGTCACCTCAGCAACTCATGCACTGCTGTGAGGAATGAATAAGGAAGCCATGTGGCTCTCCGAGATTGAATAATGGAGGACCTACAGACTGGTGGGGCACTCCTAGACAATAGAATAAACTGCAGGAGCTCCGAGACAATGAATAAACATCTTGGAATCACGCAATCCTTGAAAATACATGACTCATTGTTTGTAAAATAAAGCTTGTATTATACCATAATGGTCTAGATACAAGACCCCTATACCTAGACATAGAATACTATAAATTACCGCCATCTAGACACATAACAGCAGGAAAGCATTTCCCCTCGTTTGTGCTAGTGGCTCATAGCTACCAAGTCAAATAAAGGATTTTATAAGTGCATGTCCTCGACTGCGTGAATAAGTTTTACAAAGTCAACCAAGTGAACAGCATCGATCTAGACGAAGTGGAAAAGCCTAGAGAACTTAGAATTTGAACAATTGAAGAGTCTGTGTGCTCTAGAGTCTGTGTACTCTTTGCAAGTCTGTGTACTTGAAGTCAGGATCTGTGTATCCTTTGTAGAAGTCTGTGTGCTTCTTTGTCTCAAGTCTGTGAACTTGTGTAGTTGGAGTCTGTGTGCTCTTTGTAGAACCAGTGTGTTCCTTGATTGTTTCAGTTTGAAAGTAAATCTAGATCAGCTTTTTAGCACCTAGATGAAGTTATCCGAGTCTAAACAACTCAAATATACCTACAAAAATCCCTTTGCACTTATACCTTGCTGTCACGATAGTGTATCTTGTGTAAACATTTACAAAGCCTTGAATAGAAGTTGAATTCGAGACAAAACTATCAAATCTTGGTTAAGAGTGCTTCTACCATACTCCACCTCGAACTTAATTGGTGATTTTGAGTGTGTGTGTGTTAGAGTGAGAGATAGACTCTAGATTGATGATCTAGAGTCAGGTTTCTTTTTGTGCACTACCTGTCACCGAGCACATCAACGGTGGTCTTGGGGGGGAAACCGTCAACTGGGACCATACTGGTAGAGTATTGGCCATCTTTGTCATGGCTGGTTCTGGACGGCCCAGCCACTGGTGGGCCTTCTGGTAGTCCCTTGCTATTTCCTGAGAGAGGGTTAGCAGGCTGGAGGGGGCAGGGTCAGGAGATGGGGATTCATCCCCCAGCTCCCCTTGGCCAGGTTGGTTTGGGGGGTTGGGGAATAGTGGTTTTGGTGCTATTGGTAGGAGAGGCAGGAGCCTTCCCTTTCCCTTTGTCTCTCTGTGGTGGCAAGGCTCTGGAGGATTCTCCAGCGATGCTGGGTGCAAGGGAGCTTGTGGCTTCACTTGGTGGGGGGGGGGAGGGGTCCTGTCAGGGCTGGGGGTCATGGTGGGAGGCTGGCTGCTTGTCAGCCAAACCTGGGGAAGGGTCATCCATTGATGAACCTCCACTTTCCTTTGGCTTATTGCTGGTTCTTAGCCAGCTCCTGGGCTTCAGCAGGTGTTGTCATGGGGGGGAAGGTTCAGTGGTCTTGGTGGAGGACTTGTCGCTGACCTCTGCTGTTGACTTGGTCGAGGCCAAGTCTGCCATTGTGGTGGATGACTGGCAGGATTGGGCCTTGCTGGTTGTTCATGATGGTTGGGATGAAGGGAGGGGGTATGGTCATGGGTGTGGTGAGGTTGGAGAGTTCGACATCATTGGCCCTTCAGAAGGAGAATCAGTATTGGTACGTGTAGTGCAAGTCGTTAGCTTGCTGATGAAGGGCTTGTTTTATGGAGTCCATGTTGGTCCACAGGATTAGGGCAAAGATGGCCTCTCCAACTATGATGATGGTGATTGCGATGGCAAGAACAATTTTGACTACAGACATATAGGGCTTTCCTTCACAGTGAGTGTGTAAGGAAAGGGTAACAAGGAAGCTTCAAGCTAATTGTTAGACCCAGACCTGAGTAACTCAAGTGGCTTCACGTTCGGGCCATCCTTATCAGGTCCCTTATAGCATTGAAGAGTCAAGTTGCTGCATGCAGCCAAAAAGGACTCAAAATGTGAGCAGAGACTACAGACTCTGAATCACACTTAACTCTCAATGCTACAACCACACACAACAATCACACACTCTTTAGTTCATGGGGGATTATAATGCAATAGAAGCAAACAGTGGAATTGATAAAATGAGTTCTAAGACCTCGAATATGCTTTAAGTGGATGCATTCTCCAGTTTTCTTGACTTCTCTGAGTCTAAAGACTTTTGCTACAGGAGGTGGCAACTTTGTCACCAGGCCTCAAGGCAATATTGCAAATGCACCATCCCAGATGCAGAGTGCAATGCAATTTGCTCTTAACACACACAAAACTAACCCAAGATCAATGTGCTCTTCCAAGAGAGGCTCCCCAAACACAGTCCATGAGAGCCACTGGGTTTGAACCAATGTGCTCTAGCTTCCTACTGATCATAACTCCACAGGGTTTGAACCTATGCTGAGCCAGAGAGACCTAAAACCCAAAAACACTGTCCCACAAGCCAAAGGGTTTGAACCTCTGCTGACTGTAGCTTCGCATGTCACAAGAAACACTTCACACATGAGAGCACATATGCTCCAGCCTCCCAAATGTCCCCTAGATGAACTTAGAGTCAATCACACTTCACACAGCATCTTTACTGATGTGTGCCAACCTCTATATTTGAAGTCTCCCCCTGAACTGAGCTGCATGTGTCAACTTTTGCTTACACACTACACAGAGGGTGCTGGCTGGAAACTTGCTTTACTACCAGATATCTACTGTCTTTATATGTGCTCTCCATTACAAATTGCATCCCCTTATCTGGTAAAGGTCCTAGCATCACCATGTGTGATGCTGGTTCATCCAGTGACATGCCAAGTGGCTGTCTACCCATGAAATTGCAAACATAATAGGCAATTAAAATGATGCAAGGGTCCATGTGAACCAAATAAACACCTAAGGGTGTGCTCATGTGTATAGAGTGTAAGCAGTTACAGTGCTAAGGGTGACAGCAGGTGGAGCACAAGGCTCAGGTCTTAACAAGATACCAGATGGGTTTTGTTGGCCATGGAGGCAATGTCCTTGACACTAGCAGCACTCTACTCAAAGAAATTGGTGTTTATGATGCAATCAGAGGGGAGACGTTGATCAGGGATCAACAGGCACAGGAGAGTGCAATGATATCATAGGAGAATGGCCTGCACTCTAGACCTATGGCACAGTGGCTGTACAGGAAGATTAAAACCACATGTGCCCTCAGACCAGTGATGACAGGGAAGCACATGGAAGGTGCGCTCTCCCAAAAACAATGCTTGGAAATAGCACATGCTGCTCAGAAATATAAAAAGGACTCTCTGCTAAACAGGCAGTGACTCAGTTGGACTCAAATCTGATAGCTGGACCAAAATGAGTCAGAATAATGCTGGATGGAGGTGTTTCGGACATGCAGGAATAGCACTCAATGGTGCATGGACCTTTACCCAATATGTAGATCCAATTGGTAATGGAGAGTGCATATAAATACAGTAGACACACAGTAGTATAGCAGGTTCCCAGCTGGCACCCACTGTGTAGTGTGTAAGCAAAAGTTGACACTCTCAGCTCAGTGCAGGGGGAGACTTCAAATATAGAGATTGGTTCACAGCAGTAAAAAGCTCTGTGTGAAGTGTGATCAACTCTAAGTTCATCTAGGGGATGTTTGGGAGGCCAGAGTGCTTGTGCTCTCATGTGTGAAGGGTTTCAGGTGACATTGATGTGCTCGGTGATGGGTAGTGCGCAAAAAGAAACCTGACTCTAGATCATCAATCTAGAGTCTATCTCTCACTCTAACACACACACACTCAAAATCACCAATTAAGTTCGAGGTGGAGTATGGTAGAAGCACTCTTAACCTAGATTTGATAGTTTTGTCTCGAATTCAACTTCTATTCAAGGCTTTGTAAATGTTTACACAAGATACACTATGCAACAGTGAGGTATAAGTGCAAAGGGATTTTTGTAGGTATATTTGAGTTGTTTAAACTTGGATAACTTCGTCTAGGCACTAAAAAGCTGATCTAGATTTACTTTCAAACTGAAAACAATCAAAGAACACACTGGTTCTACAAAGAGCATGCAGACTCCAGCTACACAAGTTCACAGACTTGAGACAAAGAAGCACACAGACTTCTACAAAGGACACACAGATCCTGACTTCAAGTACACAGACTCTAGAGCACACAGACTCTTCGATTGTTCAAATTCTAAGTTCTCTAGGCTTTTCTACTTCATCTAGATCAATGCTTTTCACTTGGTTGACTTTGTAAAACTTATTCATGCAGTCGAGGACATGCACTTATAAAATCCTTTATTTGACTTGGTAGCTATGAGCCACTAGCACAAATGAGGGGAAATGCTTTCCTGCCGTTATGTGTCTAGATGGTGGTAATTTATAGTATTCTACATCTAGGTATAGGGGTCTTGTATCTAGACCATTATGGTATAATACAAGCTTTATTTTACAAACAATGAGTCATGTATTTTCAAGAATTGCATGATTCCGAGACGTTTATTCATTGTCTCAGAGCTCCTGCAGTTTATTCTATTATCTAGGAGTGCCCCACCAGTCTGTAGGTCCTCCGTTATTCAATCTCGGAGAGCCACATGGCTTCCTTATTCATTCCTTGCAGCAGTGCATGAGTTGCTGAGGTGACTGCCGATCTCCTAGATCGATCGAGGTACTGAGATTGTATTCCGTGATCATGAATCGATTGCATCATACATCTTGATGCCTGGTACACCTATTTTTATCTTCTAGGGTTGTGGGCAATGCCATCAGGTGGTCTAGATCATAGACAATGACCTTAGGTTTTGTCCTGACTTCGGTAGAGGTCTTTTTCATAAGTTATCTTTTGTTTCGAGGACTTAGAGACTGATCTAGATGTTTGTTTTACTTCATGTTTGGTCTACTGTCATGGCTGTGTCCCCTAGATTTGACTTAGTGCATCTGTTTAGATGGGGAGTAGTCTTCTGATTCAAAGGCATAGAGGGTTGGCCCATCCAGGTACCATCCCTGTGTCCATTTTGACTCCAGTTAACTCAACAACCAATTGAGTAGTAAGCTATCAGTGTGAAGTCTCCACCATAGCCCTCAATACAGTGTCTAGATCACAAATAATGCTTTATTTTCGCAAAATTTGTGGGTAGCCTGCTACCCAGCATATCAATGTGTGGAGCTACAGTCGGCAGAGGTTCAAACCCTTTGGCTTATGGGACAGTGTTATTGTGTTTTTGGGTTTCTCTGACTCGGCACAGGTTCAAACCCTGTGGAGTTACGATCAGTTAGGAAGCTAGAGCGCATTGGTTCAAACCCAGTGGCTCTTGTGGATTGGATTTGGGAGCATCTCTTGGAAGAGCACATTGTGTTTGGGTTAGTTTTGTGTGTTTTAAGGGCGAATTGTGTTGTGCTCTGCATCTGTGACAGTGCATTTGTGGTATTGCCTTGAGGCCCAGTGACAAAGTCACCACCTCTTGTAACAAAAGTCTAGAAAATTGGAGAGCACACCCATTTAAAGCGTATTTGAGGTCCTAGAACCTGTCTTATCAATTCCACTGCTTGCTTCTATCGCATTATAATCCCCCATGAACTAAAGAGTGTGTGGTTGTTGTGTGTGGTTGTAGCATTGAGGGTTAGAGTGTGATTCAGAGTCTGTAGTCTCTGCTCACATTTTGAGTCCTTTTTGGCTGCATGCAGCAACTTGCCTCTTCATCGCATTTACACTGCCACCTTCTTCATGATTGAGAGTGCATGCGTACTTCCCTTACAGCAGTGTGCTCTTGTGTCCCTGCTGATCTCTGGTGCCTTAACTGCTCTCTGCTGTGATCTTCTGCTCTAGTTCTTAGCATGTGTCCGCACATCTAGTGTTGAGCACATCAATTCCATGGCGAGTCTGACCCATCCAGTATCATTCTCATCCTGAATTCTGCACTCCACCTGTCATCACTTCAGGCCACATTCTGCCTACACTCCTAGCACAGGAGCACACTTTCTGGGCCCAGTTTCATTGTCCTGGCCTGTGGATCTAGTGTAGTGCGGTAAAATTTGCAATTTTACACAGCCACACTGACTGGGGGCATGTCAGCATCTGAGTGGGGAGGTTCTGGTTAAGTCTTAGTCAAAGGAGTTTGGTGAAAGTCTGGTGTGGATAAACTTTAGCTCGAAGCTGGGTTGTAACCAGCAAGAGCTACACTACTTAAATACAAGTGGCTACTGCTAAATATAGGTGTCCTCATGTTTGTCATGAGGCTGCAATAGCATAAACTCATAGTCTGTCCCCTCATGGTGTGATAAGGGGGATAAGTGTGTTTGGGAGTAAAAATAGGGGTGAATTCATAACAGTATTGCACTTTCTTTATCTGTCAGACAGTCTTGAACATGTGGCTTACATGAGCACTAGTGCTCACCGATGGTAGCATATGTACACTTGCACTCACTGAATGCACACTAGTGCTCACCTGGAAGCACAAATGAGGACATCATTGGATGCTAGTGCTCCCAAGTGAGTGCATTGCACATTAATGAGCACTAATGTGACAACTTTGTCACACTATCAAGCATGCACTAAAAAGAGTTTGTGAACCAATCATTAGCATGTGATCAATCATGTAGTAGTAGATAGTGTCAAATCAGTTTTCATGTTAATTATGATTTTGATAATTATATTTTCTATTTTTTCAAGTATGTTGGTCATGTCAGATATAATACATAGGTGTACAAAATAATTTGAATTCTATTACATCCATGTACCATAATTGCTAGCTGTCTCATGAGTGCTTGTCATTGACTAGGTGCCATGGGTAAGAAAGTTCTGGTGGAGGATGTAAAAGTTAGATGGATGGATGGATAAGATAATGTAGCATATGCACAGGCCATCCATAAGCCATCCCTAGGCCCTTCTTAGGCCATCCCTACATCCCTGCATCATTATCACTCCTTTGAAGATGGGGTAGGCACCATATGGCTGTTGGCATAGTGCATAGATGATGGGAGTAGAGGGGGAAACTTATGTCAGTGATTGTAGTGACTTATTATTGATCAGTTTAAATGTCTGCTGGGGACATCTGTGGGCTCTAAGCTTTGACCTTGCATGACATGAAGTCACATGAGTGCAAATGACATCATATATTTGCTACCATCATTAGCACTCACTCATTTGCACTCACTTTGGGAGCACTAAGTGCAAATAGGTGAGCACATTTTTCTCTCAGCCCAACAATGAGGCAATCAGTTAGTGGGCATAACCACATAAGGGAAATCCCCCCTTAATCAACCATGATCACAGCATCAACTATCAATCTCAGATGCAGCCCATCCTCAATCAAATTTCATTGAACAGCCATTGGTCCTGGAGCATTGCCCCTGTGCCTGTTTCTGAGTTGCTATTGCTTCATCTCCAACAGCCAAGTGTGAGGCTGTGTCTACATTTGACTGGTATATATGGGATGAGCATGGATGGGAAGAAATCAGGTTCTCTGCATCCTACAGTCTTGTACTACCATCTCTTTCTTCAATGGCTCTCTCCACCACTATCTTTTTACCATCTTTCACCTCTTCAATGTCTGAGAAGGGTCCAAAGGAGATGATCACTTTGGGCTTTGTCTTGATCTTCTCAGGAGTCACTACTCTTCTTTCACCACCGACTGAGACTGAAATGTGCACTTGCTGGGAGCTCTGCTGTCTCCAAAATGGGATGGGATGTGCTACAGTGTTCCTTCCAGTGGGTGAGTGTAGATTCTTATATACTTCTGTTCCTGTTTGCTAATGGGCAATGTTAGCATGGTCTTTAGCAATGGTTTATCATGCTTACCCTCAGCTGATGGGATTGGAATGTCTTGCCCAGGCTGTCATCTATTTTTGCCTCTGCATCAGCATCAAATGCCTGGTTAGTTCAGAATTTCCAAGGTCATCTGCATCATCTCATCCTTTATTTCAGATCATGACCATTGATGGTATTCTTGACTACAATATTGATGCAAATGTTGAACATACAAAGAATTGGGCTCTCCCAAGAGGTGCTATTACCATTGTGCATTGATGAGTCTCAGGGCTCTATATGCTCCAATTTTGTAGATTTCTCCCTTTAGTGGACTTTCAGCAAACCAATCATTTCACACATGCCCATATATACTTTGTAGGGCTTTTCTGATGCTTTCCTGACCTCAATACCTCAGCAATACCCTGAAAACTCCATTTTTGACCTAAATCCATGGATTTAGCACTGCCATTACCAGGATAGGACCAAGAGTGCATTACCAACATATCTGGCATTGCTGCATCAAAGTGCATAGGTGCAGCCATGTGAGCAGATCTTCACAACATTGATCCAGCAATCACAGGGGCTTCATCACAGCAATTTGACAATTTCCACAGCAAGAACACTCTTTGGCAACTTCAGAATTAATTGGTTATTGCTGTATAACCATGAGACATCGATGAACATGATACTTTGGTGTTACTCAGTCATTTCCGAGGAGTATTCTCAACTCCAACACTATGAATAAGGCATAGTCTAATGCCAGAACTACAAAAATCAAAGGTGCAGACATGAATAAGACAACGCACAAGACCTGCTGTATAGTCAGAAGGTCAGAAACACATATGCTAACACATAACCCTTCAGATATACCACAAGGACACCATTTTATTTATATCTTACTATATAAAGCAAGTAATTTCATACTTTACCCTAGTTACTCTCTCTATTCTGCTCCCCCACATACACACATTGACTTGTTTACCTCAGTAACTCACCCAGCTTTGACAATACTGATAGTACAAGTTTTAATAGCAATTTCATTTGCCACAAAGCCAAGCTTGAAGTAGTTAAAGCCAAGATGCTTCACAAACATCCATCAACTTAAAACATCAACTCTCATCATTGTTTTACTTCATTACTGGCATTTGCTCAGTGTTTGTAAGTGATAACCATGCAGTACTCATCTCTTTTAGTTTTATAGGAAAGAATTAGCTTCAATTTCACAAGAACAGATTAGTTTTAACAGTTTTCATTTTCACAAGACATTAGCAAACCCATTTGGGCATCAAGAGCAGATGAATAGTATTGGATAGTTATAGGGCAGTTCTATTGCGAGTGTTGCAAGGATAGGTTTTGAACAGATTTAGTATTGACAGATTGACAGATATAGGGCAGCTCTATTGTGAGCTTCACAGGAAATTAGTATTGACAAGTTATAGGAATCAATTTGACAAGAGATAGGACCACACAAAGGAAACAAAGTATAGTTTTGACAAAGATTGACAGTTTATAGGAATTAGAACAAACAGAATCGTCACAGATAAAGCTGAGACATAACCAGATAAAGCCAAGGAACCCAGAAATAAAGATGAGACCTGCTATTGCACCACCATAGCCACAGAAACATTGACACAGACCCATACTGAGATGATTAGGAGCTCATTTAATACTGACATAATACCATCAGCCATTTTTCATATGCCAGTTCCCTTCCCATCCAGTTTCCCAGTTTTACAACACACACCAGACCAGATAACAGAGACCAAAGATGACTCAGAGCATTGGAATCTGTAGTAACTTCTCACAAGACTAGAGAGAAGTCCCTCAACAAAGATGACAAGCCAGTCAATGTAGGACAGCCTGATTCATCCAGTCCTGAATATGCATAGTGTTTTGCTGGTGGAATTGATACAAGTATGGAGGTACTCAGAAAGCCCATGCACAAACAAACAACACACATGAGGAGTGACTTATGAACAAAACTAGTTGTTCTGTTATACTGACACAAAGCTGAGACACCACTATTTCCATTTTGGTTCTTTGCACTGCAATATTCCAGAAGTATCTGACAACTATTCACCAGTTTATGTTCAGAGATCACTAAAGCATCTGACCACCTCATCAGCATGCCTGATTGTTCTTCACTCTCCAGGTCATCATTGGTGTCTTTTTGGCTTACAAGGTTCTCAGTCCTGAGGCATAAGTATTTCAGCTTTGACATTCCTACCTTATGCTCAAATTTCAATCAGTCTATGCATTTCCATGTATGTGTGGCCACTGTACATTCTGTACTCCACTTGCAAGTGTTGGATGTACTTTGCACCCATCCCTCTCATAAGCAGATTCATCATAAGGACTAACTCCACATTCTGAACATTGCTCAGGGCTTGATGTTTAACATCAGTGTCTACATGGGATGGGCTGACCTTGCACCTGATGGTGTTATTCCATACTCCACTCTCACTGCTGCATACATTGGTGCAACACTATGGATGATCACCTATGAGACTGTGTACCAGCACCAAGACAAGGTGGATGATGTGAAAATTGGGATGAAGTCATTTGCCATCCTGTGTGGCAAACACATGGTTCTTATCTGCTCTGCTACGCCTGTTGGGTTCGCAGCGTTGATGTCATTGGCTGGTTACCTCAACGGGCAGGGAATAGCTTATTACATTTCCGTGGCGATTTCGGCATTCATTCTTTTGAAGGAGCTCTTTATGATGGATATCGATAAGCCGAGGGAGTGTATGAAGTTTTTCTTGCACATGCCCACCATTGGAAATCTCATCCTCGCCGGATTGGTTTTTGATGTCTTTGCTCAGCGTTTAGTAGAAGGAGTTCCTCTCTAGTCAAATACCCCTCACAACTGTACTCTTAACTTAACAATATTTATTAACTCCATATTGCAAGATTGGCTCAAATGGACGTCTTCAGAGGATGATCAATCATAAGAACGATAACTACGATCCTAAAGGAAGAGTTCTACTATTTTCTATCAAGACGAGGTTAGACTGATATTGGCTTTCAGAATCATTGCCTGAAATATGACCAGACTAGTCCAGGTTAATCTATAGATTGTCCATGCCCAGATGAGTCCGTTCCAAACTAAGTAAATCTATATCCGCGGTCCAGTTAGCCAGTAGCTCGACCATTCAGCGAGTCGGAGAGACGTACCCAGGCATATCTGCCCCTCTTAGCCAATAGAAATCATTATGAACTTGCATCGAAGCAAGCACGCCATCTTCCATACCCACAGAGTTCCCTACTCTGCTGCTCTCATCTACATTTTCCCTCACATAAGAGAACCCTTGTCCACTTCCAAACTGTGCTGCCCAGATATCGGCTGATTGAGTTGGCGGCGGTATATATGCCGGTATATGGAATTCTGGCCAGTGGTAACCTGAAGAATCATACCCGGTTTTCAAGTCTTGGAACGCAGCAGGTTCCTGGTATTCAGCGTTGTTTCTGTTCTTCCCTGCAACAATATTCCTAGTCATATCTACACTCCCGTGGGAAGCGGTGCATGATGTCCCGGCACCCGTTTCTTGAGGATTGTTATTGTTATGTCTATACTTGTTCAGTAAGGTAGCCAAGAATCTAGCATACAGTTTCGGTGTGTGTCGATCGTCTACCGCAATGTCGGATGAGCCTAACTTATCAATCAATACCATGATAAGTTTAATGATCTCGTCTTTATCATTATTGTCTAGAAGAGTTGAAAATTCGGGCCGCAGGAGCTATTTTCCCTCATGAGATTGGTGAAATTCAAGGCGATGCAATGCGAACCTTGAGCAGGAATACAGATGCGAACGCAGCACACATGAAACGGTGATCGGTTGCATATCGCATGAATCCGCTGGGCACCAAGTTGTCGATCATGTATCTGATTACCGATTTAGCGCATTCAAAGCTCTAAACAACGTTATAGGCTCGTTTCAAAAGAAGAGGTGAATGTCGAACCTTGCTAAAGAAATATTCATACCAGGCTTCTACACCCGTATGGAATACCTGGTGGAAACCAAAATAGAACATTACCAGCTTGTGATAGTATACATAACTGCATGCATATTTGTGATAATATTGCTCCTGACTTGACATAAACGTGAACTTACAACTGTAATTGGCTGGGCCTAGGTACGACTCCACGGCGAGTTCCCCCTGAAGCGAGTCTCTTTTCCCACTTTTCCCTGAAAGCATCCACCTTGGCAACATACCTAACAGTAATGCCCGGAAGGTTAATGCTTTCCGGGCGGATTACTGCTTCCCTATTGGAATGAACCTCCTCATGGAATCTCGCTACGATCTGTAAGAGTGAATTGTAGGCACACAGGCATACATCGGAGTCGAGGTTATATTGGGATTCCTTGTACCATTCCTCTGAGTGAAGGATGATCGTATCCTCGTTCATTATTCTAGGCCTTCCAAATAGTATAGCTGTCATTTGATCCAAGGCAAAGCATAGTAGCCAGACACGGACTCTACTGAGAGCTTCGCGTTGCTGTGTCTCCTTTGCTGACTCGATAATCGAGGATCGATACAAACGTAGTTCAGTCGCCATACTACTAGGAAGTCAGAAATTAGGATAGCAGGTTACGAAGAACATGCCTGATAGCCACTCCCGTATATATCCAGCTCAAGTCTCTGTCCCAGCTCCTTTCAGGGATGGCATAAATACTCATCAATATGTAGGCCTGGCATAGCTCGACGCTCTTCATTTCGCTTTGGACGAGGGCATTTGCAGCCGAATGTTTTGCCAGGCGCATTGCTACCGGGTAAATGCTTGATTTTGGAGGATGATATCGGGATGATATGGCACAGATAACAGTGAAAAGGACAGGGCATCGGACCAGAGTTGATTTTGGAGTAAGTAATATCGGATCGAGGACGGATATGAAGGGCTAAACGAGCATCAGTGTGAATGTTCCAAATACAGCTAAGCTATCTCACATTGATATATGTATAGAAGCTTTATACCAGGAAGTCAGTCAGGAAAAAGTAAATAAGAAACCCGAAGAGAAAGCTCACATGTCAAACAATTGTCGAGCATCTTCCATGGTCACCAGACCGAGTCTCAGGATATCTGGGGTATTAAGCACCGTTGCATAACTTCGAATAGATCCTGGACATGGAAATTGAAGTGAGTTTAAATCCAAGAGGATCACGGCAACGATGGAACGAACCACTCTCTGAGGAGCCTTTCTGTGCGCCGGAGGCCACAATCTGGTGAATATTTTCATATTTCGTTTCTGTTGTCGTCCGACTCGAAATCCTGAGATTGGAATGAGTTCTACAGGAAAATTCTGGAAACTCGTTAAGTGGGACCTACATCTGTTCATGATCCTGAACTTTCCCATTGCCATACGC
The DNA here is from genome assembly GCA_028551335.1 of Armillaria sp. CMW 4456. NCBI lineage: Eukaryota > Fungi > Basidiomycota > Agaricomycetes > Agaricales > Physalacriaceae > Armillaria > Armillaria sp. CMW 4456. The sequence continues at coordinate 5,395 of JANDKJ010000585.1, read as the reverse complement.
AGATTGATTATGTTCTTTCTCTCCGGAGGCTTTGTTGAATTCGCTGCCTGTACTCATTCCTTTCCCGGAGCTAACACGATCGAGCCTGTCCAGGACATTGCCACTGTTGGCATCGGAAGGTGATATAGACTCAGGATAGTATTCGTCTAAATTGGGTCTCGCAAGGTAGGGATTATGGAGTTGATTGAGGAGATTTTCAATGACGGCGTCTTTGAGTCGGATTTCTGCTAAAAGACGATCCCGTTGGCTGTCGCCTGGTCAGAGTGTGTTTTCAGGAATACAGAAATGTAATGTGACTTACTAGACCTTTGGTTTGGGGGCCTCTACAACACATTTATAACCTTTGGGCTTGCATCGTTTGCATGACGTTTCATCAGGTGGAAATTCGCATCTCATCTTGACTTTCTTGCAATGCATGCATGCGCCTGTGGCTCGGCGTCTAACGACGTCCTTGGCGCTGATATTAGACTCGCCCTCCCTGCCCTTCACGGACGGACGACTCCGTTTATCCTGAGTTGGCTGCAGTGCTGACGACACAGTGGAAAGATGATGATACCCAGAGCGGACGGGAAATTTGTCGTGCAAATCGCAGTTGTGCACTGATTGCTGATACTGCTCCCCTGGATGTTGGTCATGGTCTTGGTGAGTTGGCTGCCAGCGCAGTTCATTATCATAGATGGTATTGTCCTGCTGATTTGACAGGCCGTAGGCGTCATCAGGCAGTGGAATATTCTTGGAATGGGCATAGTAGAAGAAGGAAATGGGAGAGGCCATTGTGATTGGCACGATGTCAATCTGGGAGTCGCGTCTTAAGTCTCTTCAGTTAATTAACGGAATCAGTTTACATGTCAGTTAAGGTAAATAGGACTATTGGAGCGCCTCTGACTGATCTGGAATGAGTCCCTCATCGTGGCAAACACGGTTCCCGAAGACATGGAGCCTTGGCAATACCGGTGAAAAAGCAGAGGCTCCCCATCACTACGTGCACGGCGTCTAGAGTCTGTGCAGAAAGTAACACATTTTGGCGTAGGAGAAAGTCATATGGGCAGCCAAAGTGACATCTTAACAATAACTATACATACTGGAACACGATGCGCGGATTCTCTATTGATGCTTCAGAAACTGTTAGTATCTGTAGTGCGCCCAAGAGTAGTGCCATATGCCAAGGAAATTCTCAGCATGTCAGATAGAATACACTCACCGGAATGTGATGGTGTCTAATTGTTTGTGTGCGTTCTAAGAAGTTTAAACAATTGAAGTGCGGTTGTTGGAGACCGGCGGATATGGCACCGGGCTCTAGACATATACAGGATAACAGTGGATATACTGACAAGGGTCGTTAGGCTGGAATGCGATGTGACAGGACTGAAGTACATGATCCCAGGATATAAGGTCAGGAGAATTGTGCGAGGATCATGAGCGTCGCGTGCGTATCCCCAAGGTTGCCGAATCATCGCAACCATGATCAGCATGATCATTAGTGTTCAATGTAAATTTTATCACATATAATATAAAGATTTGGATGTACAAATGGCAGGGAAGCCTCACTGAATTACTAGTAGCCAGTATTTTACAAAATCTCTACATTAAAGATCTTAAAAGGAATGTTTAACCCCATGCCGGACTTAACACAATCCTTCTTTTGGGGACACAAGCGTCTGATGCAAATCTTTCCATCATTGCATGTACTCAGGCACAGTAATTCACTGTGCCGCAACGGGTCGTATCAATTTTCTTCCAATAACTTTGGCGAAATGAAAATTTGGAACGCGCCGACAACAATTGGATTCGTGTAAATGATAAGTCTTCTCTGACCACGATGGGTCGATAATGATCCGCTTATGAAACACGCTCCTCCCACTAGGTATCTGAGAGTCAATTAGCAGACTGGTGAAAAGGTCTCCCAACAATCTTGAAGGATCTGAAAGCGTTCAAGGAAGAGCTGGAAGGGTGATTGAAAGCCTTTGACGGGATTACGTTGAGGTGAGGCCTCACAAGTTGTTGTTGTAAACTTTAGCACTCAGGCGTTTGGACCTTAGAGTTCGGTACCCGCAGCTTTGCAAATGGCGACTTTTAACCTCCCTCAAACAAGGCGGTGCTTCGCGATATGAAAGAGCCCTTGATGCTCCAAGATGATGCCAGAAATTTGCTATGTTCCCATTGTCACCGCATTCCCAGATCCTGTGGGCGCTTAACCATTATTGCGTATTTTTTATACGGAATTGCTTGGGGTAACTGACATCGTCATCTTCGTCCTGGCTTTTTAATACACCAATGGCATATCTTTTCCTACAGACCCAAAATTAGGAATGAGAGTCATGGAGAGAATTCACACCTCCAAAGGACACATCTTCGTATATCTGGCCTGTCTACGTGACCATATCATTGTCGACCTCAAGGAAAACTATATTTAACACATAGCCAAGCGACTGTGCGAGTCTCAAGTCGTGTCCGACCTACGACGGCCGGCCGTATAGATTCTCTCACACCGGCACCTCATTTTCTGATGGACGTGTGTGGTTCTTTCAATCAATTGACATCGATGTCTCAAGCTCCCTGTTGGCGTACGTACAAGACCTACCCCATTCACAACGTCTCCTGAATGTCGATTCAGTTCCGGTATCTGCCTTTGGTAGTACCGTTGGCAATGCGGCGAAGAAGAATGAAACGTTGCGTTCACACTTCCAGGTAGTCAAAATAGAGTTACTATCTTTATGTCCCTCGATCCGAGTCACAATGGCGGCGCGAAAAACGAGGTCTCTTCCATAGCATTTCCAGCAAATTTTCTTTGCCCCGGTGAGAGAGGCTGTTCTTTGACACGCCGCACGGATTAATGGAGGAAAATAACGTCTGGAATTAGCTTTTGCCGAACATCCTCAAGAAAGTCGCACCTTCTCCCCGTGCATTACAAGCTACATTGGCACTATCTTACTCTTGAAAATCCCTCCTCTATTTCTTTGTTTCCAAATCTGACGAGAATAAACTGAACATCGGTGTGTAACAGCTCCCTACAAGTCCAATGTAAGGGAGGGATCCTTCGGAAGGGATGATCGACTTGCTGATAACGCTCAAATCTTGTAGGCCTGAAGATCGTTGATTTTCCAAGTCGTACGTTGACTCTGTCGAAGCCTACGTTAATATACAGTGATTCTGTATCTCCAAGGCCTCCCCCTCGACATATTTCTATTGAAGAGTACATGTGTATTTTCGTGTTCTAGGATACGCGCACTGATTATGCATTGTCAGCTCTATCCTGCCCCTATACGCACTGGTCATCGGTATCGACGAGTACGAGCACAGTTCTGTCGTACTCAGAGACCTGCATGGTGTTTTTGCCAATGCTAACGCCGTCTACGATTTTTTACGGGAGACACTGCGCGTCCCAGAGAATCAAATATTAAATCTTCACAAAGAACGAGCCACGGGGTCAACTATTGATACGGCGATTGAGACCTTTGGGGACAATCCGTCGACTAAGATGGGAGGCCCAATTCTGATATACTATGTAGGACATGGAGCCGAAGCAAAGGCGCCATGTGGATCGCCCAGTGTCAACGGGAATATCAAAACGCCGGTCCCAAACGATTTGAACCCTAGCGAGTCGAAGGACTCGCAGGAAGGTCAAGGCATACTAGATATGCGGATATCATATCTTCTCGAACTTGAAGACATCGCACAAAAATTGAAGTCGGGCAGCATCGTGAGGTTCTGCTTGTTTCTTCGTGTATGGCATCTGATCATGTCCAACGACGGACTGCCAGGTTCGTCGTCTTCTCCGACCGGACTGAGGCATATATCTCTGGGTGAGACATTAGAGCCGTCCTTTGAATTGTCGTTGCAATCAAGACGACTGCTCAAGCAACCACATGCGAGTTCTTCCCGTGCGAGGACAAAACGCAACCATTGATCCCTTCTGATCCCGAATTTGCTTTGCTGACTCAAGTCGGCGATGGACATGACCTTTGTCTGCTCGTTGAGGCGGCCCCAGAACTTATTCCTATCTCTACATGGGTAGCTGGGGAAATAAGAAGTAGTGAAGCAGAAAGGAAGACATACCATTGAACAAGTGCAACGATACACGGCTATTACCCCAGCGACCATATCAATTTCGAGATCATGGACTACGACTTCTATCGCCGACATGAGCTTACACGCATGTCTTCCAAAGTTCTGATTAAGGATAGAGATACTGCCCACTGCGCTCTTCGAAGTTCCGCCCGTTTTTACCGGCACCTGCACCGTTCTATTCAAAGAAGCTCCCTAGCTAGAACGGTTGAGCTGGAGTGCAGGGAGCTTAATATATGAATGCCTTGGAGCCGGGCCCTGTGGCGATAATCTGAACGTCGAGGGTGTCATTACGATCGATGTCGGTGAAAATACGAAGAATAGTTTCAAGCTCATCAATACGTCGAAGTTACCCCATGGTGTTTCGATGGTCTATTTTGGTATCAGTGATTCGAGCATCAGGAAGCGCGTCTTTCTCATTCTGATGGTCCATTCTAATGGCTCCCTTCACGGCTTCATATTGAAGTGGGAAAAAGAATGTTGATGTTTCCCTTCCTCCTGGAAACTCGTTTGTCATCGGTTACGGCGCGAGTGGGACGGTTCTGCACAAATACGCACTCAGAGAAGGACAGGATGTCGATGTCGGCTTCTTAAAACTTTTCTTCTTGCGGACTTTTCGGGCATTGCCAGAGTTCCCATGTTGAAACACCCGTTTGTCCGTGGAATTACCGAGAACGCTGAAGAAGTGCCAGTGGTGGCACACGATGCGGGTTCCACTTGTTAGTAATACAGTTTTTTGTTGGTATGATGCCTTTTCGTTGTTCCCTTTCTTAGATATACAAGGCACACCCTATTGTTACAACTCTCATGAGAAAACAGATTTCACTTCAAGATTTGTTGTATTTACCTTGCTACGGAAGAAAATAGATTTACAGAATCAAACTTCTTATCAGCAATTGTTGGATTCTTCATTTGCGTAAAAATACGAGCCTACAATGGGTTCAATGCAGAGGGCGAAGACAGAGTGCAAGATTACGGGACCCACTTGCTAACCTTGCTTGGTTTAAATCCTTTTGTCTTCCGGATTTGCACGGGGGTGATACCAAAGTATCAAACACAAAATGAGGACAAAGAAATTAACAATAAGGACTGTTTTGTCGTAATGGTCAACCATCCGGCAGTACATAATAGATACTTGTAAGCGGTGGAACGGGCTTGATTCCAAAACATTTCAATTCGGTGTCGTGGGAAGAAACTTGACAGTTGATGGCTGTGCAAACGTCCCTCTCTTTCCACCTGCCACGCGAACCAACGGCGAAACATCGATGTCGATGAAGCATGTGAAGGACCCGGACGCCACGCAGTGCTCTAAGATAGTCTCAGTGCGATT
>JANDKJ010000584.1:0-27198 GCA_028551335.1 Armillaria sp. CMW 4456 | reverse complement strand
TGGTTGTTAGGGAACGAGATCCCTACAAGAGGTGCGCGATTTAGAAGTGTGATTGTTATCGTCACTCATTATATTAGGTCTTTCTTAAAGTACAATGAATGGACAAGGGAATATGGCCCAGTTTACTTGCTAACTCAGTTTGGAAAAGTGTAAATAGTCATTGGTGGATACAATGTGAGTTGCTTGTCACTGAGGTGCTAATCTATGATTTAATCCCCATAGGCTGCCATGGAGCTTATGGAGAAAGGCAGGACACAAACTTCCAACAGGCCAAGAGCTATTGCTGCTTCTGATACATTCTCTGGAGGCCTTTGGTCTATCCTACTGAATGATATGCCATGGTGGAGGACTCTGAACAGGCTAGTTTCTCATCACAGATATATGCTAAGCTCATGCTGATGGTTATTTGGCTAGGGCATTCCACTCACACTTGAAAACCAACCAGGTGGTGGCTTATGAGCCTATACAACTCTATCATGCAAAGAGATTGATCCTGAATATCCTTGAAAGTCTGGACAAGTTCACAATGCACATGAAGATGTAACTATTTCATTCATCCCAGGCCTTGGCAGCACTGGATGTTTCCTCAATAGATTTGCAGCATCTGTGATCCTTACACTCATGTATGGCAAAACAATGCCTACAGCTTTTGAAGATCCTGATCTTCAAGACATAATTCAAGAGGGAAATTGTTTTCACATGGCAATTGTACCTGGAACCTATCTTGTTGATATGTTTCAAATTCTTTGATGGGTACCTGGGTATCTTTTGGAGCTTAAAAGATGGTATCATGATTCAGTGGAGGTGAATTGTTGATTTTTGGGCAATGTCCAAATAAAAAGAGTTGGTATATCCACTACTCATTTTCTCCATCAGATATTCATGTTTGTATTCTAGGATGCTGGGGAGGATGTTCCTCAATGTTTCACAATGGATCTGTTGGATAACAAGAAAATGTCTTTTGATCAGGCTGCATTTCTTACTGGGTTGATGTTCTCCACTGATGCCTCTACAGTATGACATCTACTTCCAGATGTTAACTGATCACTAGAAAGGACCTATAGACAGCAGCTGCAATAGTATTCATTATCATGGCTGCTACTTGTTTTCCTGATGCTGCAAAGATTGTCCAGAAAGAGATCAATGACATTGTTTCTCACAACAGATGTCAGTAATGTCAACATCTTTGATTGAATATTTCACTGATATCGTTTTGAATAGGTCCAACATTTGAGGATCAAGAGAAGCTTCTGCAGGTGATGGAATTTGTTTTTGAGTGCTTTAGATGATACATGTGTCTTTCTGAAGGTCCATATGCATGAAGTGACAGCACACTCTGAAGGTGACCATTGGTTCCAAGTGGTATGTGAGCATCAATCATTGTGATTGTGATAGCTGATCATTCAGTAGGAATTGCACATGCTGCTTCCCAGGACATTACATGGGTTAATTTCTTTCAACTTTGGGTGCAAGGTATCAATACTACTCCTCAAATAGCAAGGCTATGTTATTTCTACAGGAGTGACAATTATCGCATCCCCTTGGTATGTTACCATTCTCAAATTTCTGAATGTGTTATACCAATACTGGAGTGGTTACTAGGTCAATCTTTCGTTCTCCTGACATCTTTCCCAATCCCAAAGAATTCGATCCTCAGAGATGGATCATGGACGGACAAGTAAGAGAAGATATCAGACAATTTGTTTATGGGTTCGGTCGAAGGTATGGTATATTCTGCGTGCTTGTCCTTCAGGTTGGTTGACAATTCGTTCTTGTTATAGAGTTTGTCCTGGGTCACGCATTGCTAACAGGTGGGCCATTTGCGTGTTTATACTAATTGGAGGTAACAATATTTGTGTTGGAAGGTCGTTGTTCATTACGACAGCACTACTTTTGTGGGCATTTGATATTATTGCGACTGAGGAAATTGATTCAAATGCCTTCGCTGATGAACCTGGGATGTTTCCGGGTAGTTTTGGAGTACGATTTCATTTGCGGTTTGGAAAGGAGAAAGAGGATTGGGTTAGGTCATTGATGATGAAATGACTGCTCTGAGCATTGGAGATGCGACCATGAAGGTTCTTCTACTCCCCTGAGATGTCGGGGGGACAATACTGAGATGAGTGCATGGTGTTCGTATATAGGAAGCAGTAGTGAGATGGATGAACACCTATTCATATGATTTAGGCCTTTAGTAAAGAAAACGCTTGGCAGGATTGTCAATCTCTTTATATTCCAAACCCATCACATATAGCAAGCTGCCGGCCATCCAAAAGCAATGCCTCATGTTAATCATCTATTCAGGAAATGGGTATCTAAGTCATCTGCCTCCTTGTATTGTTCAAGTTGTAATAAGTGACATGGTTGTCAGGAAATGGATTTTCCATATTTACAGTATTGCTTTATGTCCTTCCCCAGAGGTGTATCTTGCACTTCCATATAGAGCATCTGCTTACATACAGTCTAGCTTTTCCTGTACATTTGATCAAGGTCTTTTGATTGATTTATTATAAATGTATAACACAGGTTTTTGAGCTTGTGGCATATTTCTGGCCCTTCAATCTCTAGAGGAAGATATTCTTGGGTAGATGATTTCATTTAATACACCTAAATCATGCTTCAACAGGTCTGTAAGTGACACATGAATCTATCCAATTGAGGTATCATCAAAGATTCCATAATGAATCTTGACTAGAAACTATGTTGCAATACAACAAGATGATAGTGGTGTGAATCTAATAGAAATGGAATATTTAAAAAATATTAAAAGGTTGAGAATAATGCATACAGGCCTGCCTACAATATATATACTACTATATCTAAATGAACAATGTAATAACACCTTGGTAAAAGTCTTTATCACTTAAACTACATGTAAACTCCTCACACTATGTCAACAAATGCACTCTGTCCTGTCTCATGCTCCTCTCTGCCAACTTCCTGAATTTCTTCACCAGAGATATCTGGGAAATATCCTTCTGTATGTGATACTGCTCTATCTTCCACATCTGGGTCTATGGTGCCATAGCTCTGATCCTGAAAGTGATGGCAAAAGTTGATGGATGATGATATGCTTCCTTTCCAGGACTCAGCAGGCCAAGAATGTCCTGCAGCAACTCGCCCAACAATTAAAGTAGGAGCAACTCCCTGTAATAATATGAGTATTAAGCTCAATATCTGGAAGAATAAAAACAAAAACATACTCATGTAAACCGTACCAGACTATCAATGAATGACATGCCATCACTGCTAAGAGCAAGGGTGATAATATTGAGAAGCAGCATAATATCATAAAGCAGATAAGATTCCACAATAACTTCAATAATACTTCTGAATCTTTGAATACCCATTCCTTCTTGACCAACTCTGATTATCCGGAATATGATCAGTCCTGTAGAGAGGAGAGATCCAGCCAGAATGAATGATAAGTAGATAATCATGAAGAGACCAGAATTTTCCAATGAAAGTAGGCCTGATACATTTGTTGGAGATTGAAAGGCAGAATATGACTCAAAAATCTTCATTGCTAAATTTCATATAAGCATAGAAAAAACAATGTTTTAAATTGATAGCACCTATTCCTGCCAGAACAAATAAAACAGGTAATATGACAATCCACCAATTTTGTCCCCAAACAATCCAGCATCTCCATATCTAAAACAATTTATAGTGTCAGCATTTCATTGATAATAACAATGACAAACCATAGATCCATCTGTGATTGATGTGCTAATCATACTTGAAATCTCCAATAGCAATGAGGTACCAGGATTAGACTGTATTAATAATTGGGAATACACTGTCCAAAAATTCCACCCATTATCTATAGAGGACTGTTGTTGAAGTGACCAATAATATCCAGCAACCAATATATCAAGAATATAAAGAATGAGAATTGCAGTGACCATAGCATGTCTAGCTAGTCCTTGATTTATATCTTTTGTAGAAACTGTTATCATATAGGCAGTGAGAATACACCTATTTAATAAAATTATCACATACAAATAGTCCACATTGTCATAGCAAATATTCCAGTGTATATTCCTGTGCAAGGTCCTTGTTAATATGGATTATAAGCATTGCAGCCATAGTATACATACCTGTACAGAACATATTCAACAATGCATCATTAAAAGCACCTTGAGTTGCTTGCAACATCATCTGTTTATCTGTAGCTGAGATGTCTGGAGGAATGTCTGGTATTGATACCATCTTGTCAAGAGAAAGCAATAGGGTATTGGATGAAGATATAAAACATAGAGGTCCCTCTTTTATATAAACAGAGTCATATATTGACTGGATGATGCACATCACAATCAGTTGTGAAACCCGCATACTAGTCTATGCATTATAGAACAATCAACATGGAAGCTAAGTCCATATTGAAATCATATTCTATATTAAACCGAGGCAGCTACCCCAAGTGAGCCTATGATATCTACTGGGACAACATATTGTGCATAAAATTCAACTCAAAAAGAACAATGTTCACATTTCTGGAGATTCCTGTGTACAGGTGCAACACAAGTGCAACAATCAAATTTCATTATTATCTCAGTTTCCAGGAAATCCATGTGGATGATATCATAACTAGGATCAAAATGTTCTTCTATAGCCATGGCTCTGCCCAACTATAAGTGTAGATGTACAGGCATCAGCATGGGCGGCCCGTCAGTGCCATTAACATTCATCAAATGTTAGAAGACGCATCTTCGTATTACCAAAACAAGGAGTAAAGGCCCATAACATCTCAGACAAAATCGCCGCCGAACCATTTCAACTCAGCATCTGCCATTAATAAAAGATACACTCATGGTTGTTCATTCTTCATCACACGAAACTGCGAACACCCAAACTTGTTACCAAAACGCCGAACAGCACCATGCCAACTGGACCACTCCTCACCCCATCCCCGGCACCTCCACTCCAAAGACACGTTCCCTGAGGCTTGTTCCCCCCACCAGCCGTCGTTGCCGCAACCACCACCTCCGTCGTCCCATTTGGCACCACGCCCTCCTCCGTCGACACGTACACCGGCCCCACGATAGCCGGTGTCTCCACCGCAGTGTACATCTCGTAGCATGCAGCCTGGACAGGGTTTGCTCCAGGGAGCGTCGAGAGGTTTCCCGTCACTATACCCGCCTTCAGAGGAGTACAAGATAACGGAGGCAGGATGGAAGACGAACCAGTCTCGTCGATGGTATGCGACACATAGCACCTCGCATTCTGGTCGATGGTGAACACCCCGGCGGTGACACAGCACGAAGGGTCACCGTACGGGTTGCAGTGGCACCCATTGATGGCTCTCTGCAGTACGCCAGCCTCCCACCCGTTGAAGAAATCAGCGTGGTAGCCGTATCCCGTCGGGTCGCCATTCGAGAACCTACGAGCCAATGAACGTCAGGTCCGGAGAGCAAGAAGGTGGAGGGGGGGCTTCACACGAAGGGCTGGCGGGGCGTCATAGCCTCATCTCGCTCGTCCTGGAATCCCTGCGTCACCCAGTATACCTGCATGACTCTAGATGACACGATAATGGAGAGGAGGAGAGGGGTGCAAATACCTCCATGAAAATCCGAGGAATCGTCACTGGGTAGTTCGGGTCATCGCACGTCCCATTGTCTGGTCCAGTAGAGGGGAATGCAACATGAGACTTGTGATCTTCAGAGTCCACATTCTGCGATGTCGTCAGTTAAATAATCTTTTCGTCAGGAAGTAAGCACACCTTTCCATCCCAACAGCTTGGAAAGTTCTGGTCGACACGTGAGCACATACTGAGAATATGGCGGAAATGGGTGTACAATTTGTGAACGTATCCCAGACGAGCAGTCCTGACTCACTGGGAGCTCGTTGTACCTGGTCGACACGCCATTAAAGTTGAGGCAAAGAAATGTGATAGCTTGTTGCGCAAAGCTGGACGCGTTCAGAGTGCGGAGGTTTGGATCTCCTAGGGTGATCGTTAGAAAGCGAGTATCGGATGGATGGGTAATGTACCAGAGATCATCCTAAACTGTAGGGCCATGTCAGCATCGAGCACAGCGAGGCGAAAAATGGGACCAACGTTGTCGGGAAATGGGGTCGTCACGGAGGAGTTGTCGCTAAAGAGGTAGTCTGTATGCGTTTTAGCAGGAGAATTTTCGAGGCCGAAAACGGACAGTACATCTGGAGAAAGATTGAAAAGAGGGCGTTCATGTAATCAGAGAGTACGCACATCACAGCACTCCCATTGACAGTGACAAACGGTCCGTCTCTCCTTCTGCACACGAAGAGTCTGTGTCTTATTCTCGTGAGAAGAATATGCGACAACTTACTGCCAATAAAGTTGCTAGAACAAAGGATTAGACGAGACGCATTGCGACACGCGCAAAGACGTACTGGATACCAATAGTTACTCTTATCCTCCTGCACGGGTACTGACGTGCACTAGCTTCCCTGCAGATCTGCCGTCGACAAATTCAAGCCAAAACTGCTCCCTCCAAGCACTACACACGCTATCAAAAACAGCTCAAACAGGGGAGGGTCGCACATGGATCGCACCAGAATGAACGTGAGAGCCGACCGTGCCGGGATATTGGATGGGATCCATTCGTTGTATGGTCAGAACATTATCTATGTCATGAAATGAGCTTGCGGCGCGTCGGAAATATAATCCAGAAAACGGACTTGCAGCCATTAACCAGTATGACCAGACATTCGGGATGAACAGGCACAGCGGAAGGAAAACGAGGGACAAAAGTAACTTTGACATAACGAAGCAAGATAGGGAGGGTAGAGAAGGTATCAAGGCATGGCGTTGCAACTGTAAGAGCGCGTGGCGACCGTGTGGGACGAACAAAAGCTAGAAATTAACATTGTGACTTAGTATGGGAGGGATTTCCCACGTACAGCCACCCATGTAAACCGTTGAGATTGCTTGTGGTCTCTCTTTCGCCGCATTGGCAACCTCTGTTTGCCTTCGCTGACTCTCCTCATCTACACTAAAATCTCACGCAAATCTCGCAGAATGCTGTATGCAACGTATTAGCACTGTCCAGCTGTCTTTTCTCAAGTACAAGGATTTCAAGCTTGCCACGAAGGAATGGATCTTCACCCTGTCCAATCTCGCTGTGCTGTAATGGCAACCACTGTAGAGACCTCGCTAACGATCCCCCGGAGGTTCGGCCCGTTTCTTCTGATGCCAAGAAATATCAACACCCCCAAGTGCCGGTCTCTCTTTTCCGTGCCAACATAGCTGGCATCTGCAATCGTCTAATAGCTCCATAGACACGGTAATTCTACCCTCTCCAGATGTATTCAGATCCAGAACGGATGCGCGAACTCTACCACCTCCCCTCCATACTGCTCCCAGCTGCCGTTAGTGATCCCAACGAGCTATACCGCCCCGACGCCAATTTCGATCTATACCCATGCTCACCCCCACGACCGCCTGCACACGAGCAATGCATGTACACCGAAGATACCCTACTCCTCGAGAAAACATCCGGCCTCTACTTTGCTTCTCTCTCACACATTGTCCCTCTCCCTTCTTCTGTTGTATCAACCATAACGTTGGTGCAAAAACTATGTGGTGGCTTTCGCGAGGAAAGGGTCACCCACGTCTGGACTGCTACCTTCGATTCCCGACTTGTCATCGCCAAAATATTTGATCCACTCTACCTCATCGATCCGTACGAAGGCACAGACCCTTTCCTGCTCCTCGACCTTTCTGTATCCCGTGAAGTTGAAGCCTACCGCCGGCTTGCTTCCTTACAGGGTACAAAAGTCCCGCAGTGCCTGGGTCTCTTCGTCTCGCCGTTACCCTCCCAGGGAAATCGGACCGTGTACGTCCTCCTGCTCGAGAACGTTGCAGGCCAGGACGTCCGCTACCTCGTCCCAGAAAACACATCCCCCTCTCTCTGTCTCGCCCATCGCACCGCCATCGTCGATGCTGCTGTCAACGTCTTCTACGATATTCTCATGTGTGGCGTCAAGCAACGCGACATGGCTCCCCGTAATCTCATTATACGTCCACCTAAACCTAGTGGTGCTCCATTTTGCGACAAGGAAGACTGTCCTGTACGCTTTTCTGTCGACTTGAATAATGTCCAGAGCGTGATGATTGACTTTGAAGGATCGGAACTTTGGGATCCCGATCACGAGTTTTATGATGAGCAAACCAGGGAGAAGGAGATGCGCCTGCTGAGGGAGGATTACATGGAAGACTGGTGGTACGGCAAGTATGGAGTGTAGATCATATCACCTGTGAGTAAGATATCACACTAGCGCCTGGATTAATTATGTTCAAGTTTTCTGCTCAGGTCAACCTCTCTTACTTGTATGTCGTTCCTGCTAGATGCTGAGAATACTTAATCAACATAGAGTGTTACCGTCGTCAATCTAACATCTGTATACCAGGGATTGCCGTAGCCTGATCCATCGCACGTTGATGCGGACACTTGAGCTCATTCAATGTATCTATGCGTCACACAATGGAGTCGATATCCATAAAGATCACTGTCAGTCGTGATGCCGTATTTATGGCATACATTGCAAAGTTCTTACATGTATTCTGATTTCATATGACAGGTGTATAAATCTCCTGATTTTGTTGCTCCTACAAACAGGTGTAAATTTGTTTCATAAGACACCTCTAGCTGCGTATGTGATAGCATAAAGCCGTGATGCATCGACTAGATGTTAGGCTCCACCATTTGGGAAGGGTTTTCAGGTTGACACCCTCAATGTCCGCCTGATCAGCGCTCACGACAGGATGGTGATCAATGTGCCATCTCCCAGACAACTAATGTATCCAACATTCAATTCTCTTTGAAAAAGGATACGTGTCTCTTACCGCCCACTCCGTCATCCCCATCATGTTACTGCATCCTAGTCTTATTATGCAAGTCGCCCGCTCTTATGACTATGCATCAACGATGAACTGACACACAGCTCTAAAGATGTCACCAGTTCATGGTCTCGTACGCCGGCTTCACGTCCGATGATCCCCCGGCGCGGGTACCCACCACAAAAAACTGGCACCGCAGGTCCGACGATCCAGGTTATCTATACTTCTCGCGCAAAAACATCGTCTACCGGGATTTAAGCCACGGGGATCTCATACCCTCATCGAGCAGCACAACCGAGCTCCAAGGCACACTGGCCGTGACGGTTCGTCCAGTAGGGTACGCCACATGCGAGCCGCCCGACAATGAGCTTCTCATGTTTTCTTTACCAACAAAAGATACCCCACCATAGTCACGGCATCCGAAGCCAGTTCTTCAGCTAGCTTCGCCATGGTCTCTGCGGTGTCAGTGTCGCCGAATGGTGAAAGCAGTACTTATTTGCCGATACCGTTCGTGCATGCTACATATGCAATGTTACTTTTCCTCACTCACCACGGAATAGTGCTCTGTCTGCTACTACAAGTTCCCCACTGTGAGCTGTTAACCCTGCGAACGGTTCATTGCCCTAACTGTGATCGTAGAACTCCCACGTCTTCTGTGTCTGATCCACCTGGAGATAGTGTAGGTGCGACAGCGCTTCTGTGAGCATTTCGAAATGAGGCTATGCATACTGATCTCGATGATTTACCTTAGAACGTCTGCCAGTCTACGGATCAGTTCCAGTGGTATAGGACCGAACGAATCAGCGTATAAACTTATCATTATCTTTGAATTCTCATTGTTCTTATTCAAATTTAGAAATGTCGCGTCGTCCACCTACAGTCATCCAACGACTGGTACCAAAGCCCCGTACCCATCTCCGTACGGGATTCATTTCTTCCATCAACCAATCACTCCCTTCTCACTTATATTTGCAGGTCGTCCTCCAAACGAAGGCCTATTATTGGCGTAATCGTCGGATCTCTCGCATGCCTTTTCCTTCTCGTAGGAATCATAATATGTTTCGTCAGGCGGACACGCAGCATGCCATACGTCAAAATACTATCTCGTCGCCGCTTAATAGTGTCACCGTTTCAGCCATACGACGAGGAGAAGGGCGAATCCCTTTCTCCTGCATCGGCTAGTGGAATGGCACAGTTATGCACGACATTGGGGAGTATGTCTTCCCCAGAGATGTCACATGATCTGGTGAGAGAGATATCTGAAGAGAGTAGGGAAAATACTCTCGATGCAGTATTTAAAAGTTACCCTCACATAAGCGGAAGCACAAGAGAATATTCAGAAGCTCATCGTGACGGAGTGCCTCACTCATCAAACGAAGGTATTGGATGGAACAGAAATACTCTTCTGACTTGTCCTGTCGATACTGAGAGTACAAGGAACCAAGCAAGTGCTGAAGGAGAGGAACTACCCCACGCTACGTTGAGTGTCATTCAGACCGAACTTCGGAAACTGAAGACACAGGTTCGTCAAATCCTTAATGTGCGTGAGGCAGAACGCATTCAGGATGATCCCTTCGATCGGCCTCCTTCCTATTCCTGAACACAGGAAGGGATCATGGCCTGTGAAATTCGTGATGTTGCGTTGTGATAAAAGCTGCAGCGAAATGTTACGGTCTTGGTATAAATTTGAATTATTTTCTCCCTTTGTTCTCCCCTTCTACTAGCTGTCACTCTCTCCTACTCGAATTTATTTTCTACCGCCTACTTAGAGATAACTCACTATCCTTCCTTGTAGACCGGTGAGATTTACGGATGTACCTCATTGGTATAGACCTCACCTGCTGCTACTTCATCAGTGAGTACTTTCACATGAATACGATGAGCGAATCTTCAAGTCGGGTACTAGCCATGTCTGCCACACCGATGGACTCGCGAAGAGGGCGCAGGCCTGGGGATGCCAGTGCGATTCGGAGTTTATCAATGGATAAATAAGCTGTTACGAGTGAAGCGGTGACAGTGTGCGGAGAAATCAGCAATGTGGCAAGGAATGCGAAATATGCTTCGCCTAGACCATCATGCCTTAGAGCTGCGCAATTCAACATCGGGAAAGCCTCGCGATGCATGCAAACCAATACTTTTGAGAGTCCGACCCATCGGATGCCAAGATGCACGTGTGGCCAGAAATAGAACGGTATAGACCCGTATTGGTCGTTCTCAATGCATCATATTCCGAGAAAAGAGACGTAGGTAAACACGCCAAGTATACAAATTCAGAAGCAAAACACAATTCTTCACCCAAAAAATCATTTGACGCGAATGATCTCGAATATTTGACCATCGGAGCAATGGCGAGTTCCGTATCGGAATGATCAGCCCTGATGAGCTCAAGAAGCATTGCACACGGATCGCCGTGGAAGCGACTGTTTACGATAACATGCCGAGGAGACATGGTTACATTGCTTCAGGTCAAGCTGCCGTATGGCTTGGACGACGCGTCAGAGTAGCAATGAGGTCACGAGTAATATCAGTAAGACGCGGTCATGCATGACCACGAGTCCTTAGTCAACCTCCTTTGTCATTCATCGGACGATCTTTCGGACTTAATTTCATCGGTTCAGGGATTTTCCGCACACGAACCTGCCTCATTCGGTTAGATTTGTAGGCAATATTTTCGGGGAACTAGCACAAAATAACGCGACGTCAAAAATCGTTCTCTATCTGTTACTGCCATCATCACCGTTTTTTTTCTCTCATTATGGTCGCTCTTATCCAACGTCCTGCTCCCGCTTTCAAAGCTGCCGCCGTCGTTGATGGTGCATTTGAGGATGTTGCTTTAACGGATTACCTTGGTCAATGGTACGAGCCCTTCGGTCCCGTTCCGAGTGTGATAACCAATTACTCTTAGGGTTGTCCTATTCTTCTACCCTATGTACGCACGTCAATGTCATTTACCATCCTTATCCTGATTTTCACAACTACTAGGGACTTCACTTTTGTCTGCCCTACCGAAATCTTGGCCTTCAATGATGCTTTAGCCGAATTCAAGGCGCTTGATACGACTGTTCTCGGTATGTTGATACCGTTCATGATGCAATCCTGCTTCTAAGTCGCGTCATTCAGGTGTATCCACCGACTCTCAGCACTCTCACTTCGCTTGGGCTAACCAGCCTCGGAAGGAGGGTGGTCTCGGTCCTGACCTCAAGCTCCCTCTCATCGCCGACCGCAACATGTCCATATCTCGCGATTATGGTGTCCTTCTTGAAGATGAAGGTATCGCTCTCCGCGGTCTTTTCATCATCGACCCCAAGGGTATCCTTAGGTAAATAGTTATCCTAATCCCTTCAACGTACCGCATTCATCGACATCTCATCGCTAGACAAATTACCGTTAATGACCTACCCGTTGGTCGTTCTGTCGACGAGACTATCCGCCTTATCAAAGCCTTCCAGTTCACCGTCCGTTATCCATACACTTTCTCCGTCCTTATCATCTAAAATACACGTTTAGGACAAGTATGGAGAAGTTTGCCCTGCGAACTGGCACGAAGGAGATAAAACCATGAAGGCTGATCCCAAGGGCTCGAAGGAGTACTTCTCCACAGTGGGAGATGATGCTCCTAACAAACGTGCACGTCAGGCTTAAATGCAACCAGGGGGCCGCAGTTGCTAAAGGAAAGAAAACTTTAGAATCTTAGAATTCACATAGACCTAGATCGACTTCCACTCCGCTCAACGTTTTCTTCGTATTCATGCTTCAGTTTCTATTCTTCTTACGAGTTGGATATTTACCTCCGTACCCTCCTAATGTTCCCTTCACAGTAATGCCTCAGAATACACGACAGTTCTTCCTCTTCCCAATATCTTTGCTCTCAGTATAATGCGCCGTCAGAGCTCTTCTGCCAAAAGTTTCTTCAGCCGTGACGTATTTTGGAACGTTGACAGGGCGATACGATGCTTTCGTCTTGATGCCTCGATTGTTCAGATGCTTGAAATTGGCAAGTGGTGACGAAGAATATCTAGTAAGTCTTAGGGTGCATCAGTTCACACTCTGATACCCGATACAGATCGCATCGCGTTGGATCTTAGATCCTCAAGAGTCCATCCACTTTACGAGAAGAAGTTATTATGTACAGCTTCATCATCGTGATTGCCACCCAGCTCGTAGAAGATAGGAATGAACAAAATTGGCAAAACACCAGTACGAATCACATTTTACCGGACGCACGACAAAGCTGGCGAGAATGGTCACAAACACCTCCCGAAGGAAATCAGTAGCCTTCATACGCAGTTAAACATGATTGCATAATCAGTCATCGACAGCGCTGACGTCCACGAAAGAAGAGATAGCAAGACGGTCTCGAGTTACAGCTGACGGAGAAAATAGTTGGACCTGTTGGACCTGAAACCGATCCTATCGGCAAGAACTTTCCGGTAATTTACAGCATTGATGATCTAAATCGTCTGATGGCATTGTTTCGACTCTTATTTTAGTGTGGCACGAATTCATCACCTATAATTATTCCTCGAATTTGCTATCCTCCCCGGACCGAGAACTCCTGAAACGTTTACCAGCCTTAGAACAAAGGTAGACGGTTACCTTGAATCCCCTTGTCATCAACGTACGTGAAGCTCCAACCTCATTGCATTACGTCTTTGCTTCTTGACCCTCGCCTTCCAGAACACCACGAGCTACTGACCCCCGAATAGGGAGGTACCCTTTCTCCTTCCTTTATGCACACTCAAACCCCAATCAGGTAATACACGATCACTTCTCCGTATAAAAAGTAGGGGAATATTGTCCAGGTCGATGCATCGCCTTCCCCTCTGACTTTGACTACCCTCACACCTCTCCTCCGTTTGATGGCACAATATCATGAGGAGCAGGCAGGGTGCTCGTCGTGCGTGGCTTTATTTTTTTCACTGATACCCATTTCGACCCTTCAGCAGAGTTGCGGATTCCCATTCCATGGACGACATTTTGAGGACCCCAGATTGGTCGGTGTTTGACAGCGTCTGCGAGTACGTGCCTCGCGTCGCGTCGCGTTTCATTTCCATTGACGCGTTTCCTAGACAAATTCTGTCCTGCGAACAGTCGCCCACAGACCAGGGTCCTCAGAGGTACCACCATGCGTATTCTTTGTTTGTATTCTCTCTCATCAATTAGTCTTAGCGGCGAACAGTCTGAGAGCGACGTCGTCGACAACGAGTCCCGAGAAAGCGACAGGGTACTTCCCGCTTTCGTCGGGTTTGGTCCAGAATGGGGTGAAATTGCTATTGGGTACCCTCGATCTCGGTCGTCTATCGCGCCGGAAATTAATGCAATTTTCTTGTAGTTCTATTCTATCCAACGAGGATAACATGTCTTTGGAGACACTATTTACGTGCGAGATCCAATTCCCTTGATATTCTGTTACTGACGAGACTTCATAATAGGAACGCGGTGGATGAAAATGACTTTATCAGTGACAGCCAGCAGTCACAAATCGGCGATCTGAGTAATTTCCCGTCATTATCAACGCCTACTTGGCTAGCAGAGCCGTGCGCTTCGTACCAAGGTCCTCCTCGACCATTCTTGGTGTCGTCCTCCGGCAGAGCTGCCAGTCCTCATATTTTTCAACGACAATCAATCCCAGTAGATGGCCCGTCGACTTCCAGATCTCACGCTGATGGATATAACCCACCTTCACATATGGCTCATCCCCGGCGCGGATTAACATTCCAAGACGTTCAAACCCCATCCACATGGGGTTCGTCGTCAAAGAAAACGAAAACGTTCGTAGAATCCTCGCCCCCTTTCTTGTAATCCTCAAATCTAAGACTTGACTCAATACTTCCAGGTCGCGGAGTGAATCAGTCGCCCGACACAAACAAAAAGAGTCAAGGTTTGAAAATTCTCATCTCCTTGAAAGCTTTCCAATAACTGACACTCTTCGTAGACGACTCAATCCCTACCCACGAGCGCAATCTCCGCAAACGGTGACCGTCTCAAACACCCATGTATTGAACGAGTATGTTCGCAGTCCATCCTCCTAGTTTTGATTCTCACACCGGGCTCAGCCTTGGCTCTGTCCATGGAATGCTGAGCACCTCCATTCAAAAACTGTGAGATTTACTTACGCTCTACTCTTCATACTAAAATGTTCTTCAATATAGCGCCGCTGGGACGCACACCTATGTGCCTATCAAGGCGGAAAAAGTGTCGAAGTGGATCGCTCCGTTATACGAGCAAAATTTCGACTTCGGTACAACGTTTTTTGGATTGCAGCGTGTTATCCCACGGCAAGACACCCTCCATCACTGCCCTCATTCCGAGTGTTCAGCTACCCTTACGATAGAACAATTTGCTGAACATTATGAGGCGGTGCACTCACCTTGGAACTCATCGAAATGTCGTCAAGGTTCATGCCCCATATTATACAGGCCACAAGAATCCCGCGACGAACACGGACCCTTGTGTCAGAGACAGATTATCTGTATGCACGGGAATGTTCCTGTAAAGCTGACCAGGGACCGTGTCGAGGATCATGTCTTGGTCAAGCACCTTAAGTTGGACTGTGTCGAATGTCCACATTGTCCATCTGTCTTGGCAACCATAGACTCATTGGCGGGGCATTTCAAAACGTGCAGGGCACTCGCGTGGGCCAGACGGGACCTCACGAATGAATAGCGGGTAGGGAGAGGAGGTTATTAATTTCTACAATTATTTTTGATTAATAGGAAGCGTAGTCTCAAATCTGTAATACAATTATTCTGCATGGAATCCCCAACTGAATGATAAGCCAGCCTTACAGCCAGCGCTTCAGACCTTAAGAACCGCAATTTCTACTGGCAGCTATCGAAGGGTGTCACCCAGAAGATGGAGAATAAGCTCTCTAGTACTTGAGCCTGTAGGGTGCAGATGGTGCAACAGAGAATGTGAAGGTGGGATGCTGGCTATCTGGACCATAGTCGCTATATTTGGTGTACGTGTCAAATTAGGTCAATGATTTTACCAGTTGAAGAGGCCACCGTGCCGTGGCTAAATCCGAGTCCTTAAAATGTTTGCATACAGTTAAATATATATATACGTAGTAATAATCTTGTAATAATCAATTATCTTTGTTCACTTATTAACAAGACGAGCACTTCCTCATTCCAAAATCTGGAATGAATTCCCTTAAACTTAACATCTTCACCGTAAATATGGGAATATGATTATCCTGAGAATGTTTATTCTTGATCTGGCAAGTATAGTACATGTTGCGATGATGAAGCATTTTGTTGTCGAGGATTTGCAGATGACACTCACAGATGTGGAATGCTTATGTGCAAAGTTCCCAGAGCTCGAGAAGCTCATGCATACAGTAGCAAGTTTGGACATTGTGAGCTCCATGAATGTGTACTTAGTTTTGAGGGACTAAACTTTGAGGCCAGAGTTCTCACAGACATGATTGAGTACGCATGGTCACAAAGGAGTACTAGTACATCATGCTGACATAGAGTATAGACGTAATCAGACAATTCTGCGGCAACTACCGCGTTTTTTAAAGCAAAAAAAGGAAATCATTTTGAAATTATTCGTGCCCCAATGAGTTCGGCACACCGGCAATACATAAATCAAATTATACGGCAAATGCCGCAGTTTTTAAAGCAAAAAAAGGAACTCATTTTGAAATTATTCGTGCCCCAATGAGTTCGGCATAACCGGCAAATGCACGTGGAGCAGAAAAAGGAAATATATATCAAATATATTTCTATATAAAGACATCGGCAAACCGGCATCAGTCCTTATCAACCGTTATCTATATCTTATCTACACTAAAAACACCGCTTATCAATCTACAGCTTTAGGTAAATTTCAAATGAGGGTTTTGCACCACTAAAACCGAGTCAAGGACTCGGAATGAGTCGATAGAGGACGAACGTTGAAGATAATTACATCGTCCAGTCCTCTCGATGATGGCATTGAAAAATAATTCTCTAATTGGAAGAGAAATGCAGTGTAGAAACACTTCTAATCGCCTGCAGCCTTCCAGGAAAGTCAAGGTTCAGCGTCCCGACCAGAGTTATTAGTTACTCTTCGCAGAGTCGTTTAGTTCAAAAATGATCGCTGCTTTATGGTGTAAGCATGACTGTCATCCCATCTCGCGAATTGAAAGACTGTTCTTGAAAGCCTACTGTGAGACCGTGTTGGACAATTTGATATAAATGAAAAACAACTATGTAATTCCGATTACTCCAACGAGAGGCTAGACATTCGATAAATGACAGGAGGGTTTATCTATGGGACCAAAGGCTCCAGATATCGTTAATCAAGTTGTTCATATCGTGTCATATAAGAAACATGCATAGTCTATGAACTGTGTGGTAAAAGGAACGAGGAAATTAAAAGAGCAAATCAAGAGCAAATGTTCGTCCGCGAAGAGTGCCGCGTTTGCGGCCAAGTAGGTACAAAAATACATACTCTTGAATAATGGATATATCACTATTGCCGCGATGTCTCTCAGCGAAAAAAAAACTAGCAAAAAGTGATAGTAATGCCAACCTGGACCGTGGAAGTGAGCTTGGTATCGAGAAGACGAAAGAAGAACGGTTACATCATCTACTTCGCACTGCACAAGAGCATCCCAGTCGGTTGCTGTATGGAATGCATCGACACAGTTAGAACTCGAGCCTAAAGGGAGGAGTCTTCACGACTCTGAAGCCAAACATTATTGACACAGGCAACGCACATGATTTGCCTTCTCCTTCGCAACCATTAATGTACGAGAACGAGGCGGGGACGTTGAACACATTGTTTCTGGACGTGATATGAGGCAGTGAAACGGGTGTGGATACATCAGAACTTACGGCTCGATGATCGAAAGGTCCACACTAGATCCTGCACCGGGTACCGTGGGATTTTTCAGAGTAATTTCTACGAGGGTACAATATCGTCCGTTAAAAGTGCAATCGTCTGTATCAAGCCAGCTGGAATATCGATAATTCAAGAGAGAAATTCAGCAGTATGTGTAGGAATGACTTACGCTATTGCAGATTCGAGGGGGCCCGTGGCGGTGTACTCGGCACCGGTGGAGAGGACAGTGAAATTCTGGCTTAGGGTGGGCTACGATGACCGGGTTTGAGACAGCGCTCAAAAATTTCCAGGAGGCACTCACGGTCCCCGTACCACATCTATATACTAAGTCAGCAGAGTCGAGGTACTCATAAGGCATGAATGTACTGACTGATTGATCATCTTCACCGTATGTGACTCCGCTCGAGCATGGGGCAAGGCAGACCAGGCAGTAAATGCGAAGAGAATAAGGGATTTGGCGAGCATCAAGTTGTTTGGTGAAGGAGGGAACTTTTGTGAAGAATGCAAAGACAACAGCTTTAAGTTATATTCTGTGGCAATGCCGTACGGACGACTTATCATCGCCTGCTTTTGATGTTTCTGAAACGGAAGAAGTATGACTTAGCTTGGCAGACATAAGAGATGGATTTCGTACATACAAGCGCATAACCACCCGTCTGGAGAGAACTTGCGCAGAGATGCTATTCAGTACTATGGGCAATGGACGGAACAAAGTATATTCCTCGCTCCGCAACGCTCAGCATATTCCATAGCCATATAGCACCCTGTGGAAAGAAGAGGTCTATCGGAAAAGAAACGGTGCCGACAACCACTTGCCGTCGACATCTGATGGAAGGTGCAACTGCTTCTTGAGACATATTGTTCGGTTCATGACGAATGGTTACAGTACCAGAAAAATATGGAACGATACGCCATAGTTTGTAGAGAAGCCCTCACGACATCAAGTTGGAGAGTAATTCCTAAAATGGCAAGGATTATCACAAGGTCGTGTCCATGTGTCCGCGATGTCCCGGGCAACATAGAGCAAAGGCCCGGCCCGATACCTCCACAACCGGGTGCACTCTAGGGCAGGACTCGTGAGCTTCCCCTTAATTTTCTGGTGTTCGTGACCATTGGACTTTCACACTCATTTCACTAGGAAATTCGTCAATGCAGCTTAAGCCGCCGCGATCAAAAATTCAAATGTATCCTCCATGATGACTGAATCAAGACTGAATCCGAGTCTATATTGCAAAAAATGAAGACTGATGGAAGTCGAAATCTATTTCCGAAGTTGTGTGTTGTGCCTTTCGCCACGCGAACTGACATCAGCCATGTATTATGGAGGGACTCAAAGGGTCTATTGCATTTACTACGTTTATCAGCTTATATTTTCTTACGGGACGGTCCCACTGATACTAGGCTGTCAACGAAACAAACTCAGATCCTATTCGCCATCGCATTTCTCTAGTCCATTCGCAGTAACCAGTACCAGGAAACGGAACAAGTATTTCTGCTACTGCATTGTACTTTTCCTTAACAACAGCGTTTGTTTTTTTCCTTGTTTCTCGTTCTAATCGAGTGGCATCGCCGTTCGCCGGAATTTATTATTGTATGGTTCTGACTTGATGTTAAACGTGACAACTCTAATTCCTCCATAAACACATCACCGCAACTCCTGTCGAGAGCTACCTCTGCCTTTGCTTTCTCTCCTCCTGTTCTTCCTATTCCCACCTCTTTCCTCTCTCTAGCCACTTCGCATATCGGGCAAACAACGGACAGGTCCCTCATGTCTACATTCCTTCTCTGCAGTGGCTGCCAAAAAATGGACCTAATTGCCGAACCTGTCGCAATATGCCACTGCGGTCGATTTTGGTGCTCACGGGAATGCCACGAGATGGTACGCAAGGAGTGGCTTCCAAAATATGGATATAACTGTGACTGGTACATATAGTCCTTTCAAACTCACTTCCTGGAAGCCGCATCCGTTCAGCATATATTCGTCGACTACTTCCCCCGACCGACGAACGGAATTATTTGCCCAGATCCCGGTCCAACCTGCATTCGGGGCGTCATGTTTCACCCAAAAGGTGTGGCGTCCCTACATTAGTTTTTGTGCTGGAGTATCTGACTGATTATGTTTAAGCATCTGTTCCTCAAGCAGTCCCTCTGAAATTCGCCTTTCGGCGAAATAACGACGGAAAGGGAGTGCACCGTGTACCACAGACCATCGGCTTCTTTCCTCCAGAAAAGCTGGCATATAGAATGGTCGGCGGACGAGGACGTGACCCGCCGTTCGAGCTTTGGTACTACAGGAATCAAGTGGAGCTTGGGGCCGCGTGCCCTGAGTCTGCGAACGCCACGGTCGCATGCCTCTCTCAATCTAGGGCGCTGAACAAAGTATGGTACGGCCCTGTCGTTGCTGTGATGCTCGAGAAGACAGGACCATACAAGAAATACACGAATGTACTAAAGGAGCACGTAAGAGTTTTTGGACAATTTTTCAGTAGTTGTAACAGTCCATGTATGGTGTACTGAACTTGTCGAGATGCAGTGAATAAAAAGTAATAGGGCGGGCCTGTGGATTGGGCTGTAGTGGAGCTGAGCGGCACTTGTCTTCATGAACGTATCTTAAGTCGCCGGTGGAGTATGCTGTCCAGGGGCAGGGTGAATTGTGCGTCGGCCCATTTGCGGAGTAAGTTGACTTGCGTACGGCTGCGTCGAATGTCACTTGCGGTAGAATTGAAAAAATGACGTCATCTGCGTCATCTGCGGTAATATACGATATCATTTGCGTAGCTGTGACGCGTGACAATTCTCGGTTATGCTTACGTCAGACGTGGGTATATGAGCAGCCGGGCCCTAACGCTTGCCCTACAAGTTCCCAGGCGCCCAAACTAAGCGCCCATGGATGTCTCCGGCGGACATTAAATCTGTGCGTATCAAACAGGTGTCCTCAATCATGTAAGCCTTTTCCTCTTTCTCTCAAACTACCACCATCGTACGGCGCCTAATCGATGGATTGACGTCAACCTCCGCTATCCGTGCCAGGTGGGTAACCTTTTTCTTTTCTCTTGTTTCTTGTACTAATAATCATTGCTAGCCTAGCACCGATGGCGCGTCGCACGTAGCGATGGCCGTACTCTTCAGGTGGTTACGGAGTGATACAGAGCGAAGGCATCCGTAGTATGTCCCCTTTCTTTCTATTAAGTTTCTTTTACTAATTTTCGCTGTTAAACTGGCATGACTGGTATCTTGTATGCAGCGACAACTGCATTCCTCGGATGGTGTATGAGGTAATATCGGGCTCGGGGCATCCATAGTACGTTTCCAATTTTATCCATATCTTTTATCTCACTAATTTCATCCCTAGACTAGCAGTCTTGGTACTTCGTACACAGCAACAACCGTACTCTGGATGGTGTATTGACCTCTCGTATCTATGGAAACTAATATATAATATACATAATATACGTATTACTTATAATTCATCATATATACTACGAAGTACGACTTAAATCAAGAAACATCGGTTTTAAAGGTATACCAACCGAACTTGACTAATCTCATCAACCCAAATAGCACGAGGGACGACGCCACCACCAAGCATGTGACCCCTCACCCACGCACGGATCAGGTCAGTCGAGGTGCCCAAGTAGACATGCGCGGTTCCCTCCAGTGGACATTTAAAGTGATCCTTATCAAAGACGAGCCCACACTTATGTAAGGTTTTCCCTTCTGGTCGTAACTGTTAGGGCTCACCACTTGCGCAATAATAGATCTATCCCATCGCAGTATTTATAATACATTTACAATATAAGACAATCAAATCTTAAGCGACCACTAAATCTAAACAATGGTACATGAACATATGCAACCACGACCGACGAGAACTAACTAATTCACATATGCAGTCGATCTTTCTGGACTTGGAAGCCGGAGTCTACGATGAGGCCTATGAGTCGTCCTCGGACAACGATGAACAAAATGATTTCATTAATGACACCGACGATACCGAAGACACCAATACCACCCAACCACAACATACCGCTGTTTCCTGAGAGGAAGAAGCATTGTGGAGGGAAATCCTACAGAGAGCCCACACGCGTGCCAACGCATCGAAAACACTGGCGCTCGAACCGCTCGGGTTCGATCATCAGCTTTTGGACGCTGCCCCTCCAATGCACCTTCTAGCATGCCAGGTATGTACACTCTCATCGGTCAAATCCAACTGGCTGGTGCTAATCTTGCTCGAGGCTGGAATGGAGGATATTGTCCTCTTCCACATCGCTCGGAACGCCCAACCGCACCATGGCATTCGGGCGGCATTTATAATGCCCAAACTGACCAGACAAGTCTGCCTTGAGGCAGACTTGTCCCCAACACTCCGTGCATGGCTCGCTGGGATACCAGGCATGTCCATTCGAAACCGACAAGTCACGGTCCACACTATTCCAGCGGCAGACAGCCGACGAACTGTACGGACTCTGACGGCGTCCCCTTCCATCCCCAGTGGATCTTGGATTAAGCTTCGTCATGGTGCGATGAAAGGGGAGGTGGGCATAGTTGCAAGCGTGCATGCTTGGGGCTACGAGACCCTGTTGGTGCCCAGATTTTCCACTCCGGCGGAAGAACCAGCGGAATCCTGTAATCGCAAACGACGACGGATTGAAAGGAGTACTCTTCCTCAAAGACTCTTCGACCATACGATGGTCAATAGCCGCAAACTCCAGGGTATTCGTTATCGTTTTGAGGGCAAAATCTATGACCACGGTCTCCTCGCAGGCAAGGCAACCTTCTCGCAAGTTCAGATTGCCAAAGAAATCACGCATGACACCATGGTGCTTTTCAGGGAATCCCAGCATCCTCTGATTAAAAGTCACATACGAGCGCATCCCCGAGTAATCGAATGGTCTTATCAGGAGGGTGAAATAGTCACTCAATCAAGCACGTGCCGAACTGGAACCATTCAGACTGTCGGAGAAGATGGGTTGGAAGTTCGCTTTCCTGATGGTCTGTTTGCAGTGCAGTGGGGAGACGTTTATAAAGAGTTCGCCGAGGGTCAATATGTCGAGCAAACGGGCATCCCACTGGCAGAGAGGTTAGGAGGATGGGTCGAGGAGAAGGACGGTGCTTACTTGCGCGTCATCTGCTCTGACAACAGCAGAGCCACGGAGGTACGTTGACTGCAATTGTTTTCTTTATGACGAACTCACATCATCTTAGTCGTGGACAGTCCATGCCAATACCGTTGTCAGGCAAACACCGTCCGTTGGTGGTTACTCCTGGGATGCCTCCACCTCCAAGGCTCTTCCAACATGGACATCCGCTCCCCCGTGGAAAGGCAGGAAAGTCATCGTCACAGCGAAAAATCATGCATGGAGAGGCTCTTGCGGAGTGGTAGAAGACATAGCAATTCACACACATCCAAGAGTGTTTCATGGAGTGCTCGAGGTGCTTGTTCGGAGCAACGTCTACAATCCCAGTGTGCCTTTTCCAGAACGTTGGTTTCTGTATCTCGATGTCGTTGACGAAGAGACGTGGTTGCCCCTCAATGAGGCAGTGTCGATAGCGAAAGATCCCCAGTATGCCTACTATTACAGTCGAGTGCCCCCTACGAATGTCGAGAAGACAAAGGGCCGACGTCCTCCACCTCCGCCTATCGTTCAAGAGGTGCCGGGTAATGTAACTCCTCCCCATCACACCAGCGAACGTGATCTGTCTCCAGCCTGGGATCCGACCTCCCCTGATCCCATCACCTGGTGTCTGGATCCCATACTCGCCGGCGCAAAGTTCCGTATTACCTACGATGGTGGCCGCCCCATAACAGCTACAGTTGTCCAACTACCAGATGGCACTATTACCTGTGTCAGGACCGACACTGGTAATACACATATACTCGACCCGATGAAAGTCGACGCCATCCATCCCAAGGCACGCCACTACGACATGTTCTTAGTCATAAGAGGGGATCATTGTGGCAAATATGTCAGGAGAATCTCGTTCACAAAGCGGACGGCCAGCGATACGGGGAATCTGGATTGGACTGTCGTAGTGGTTATACCTCGGGCCCCCTTTCTCGAGGACGACGTAACCGATGAGAGATTGGTTATAAACTCCTCAATGATGACACTCGCCGCCGAGGACGACGATTCCCTCCGACTTAATACGAGTTTGAAAAAGCGACTACAGGCATGCGTCTAGGACTCTCTCTATATATATATCCTCTTGATGTCCACGTTATCGTCAGCTTTCTACGTCATGGTATTTATTATATCTGAACGATCGATCAGTCCGGATCATCTACGATTTATCTACGATTTACACGCGTGATCTGATCGAGTACAAGACTTTGAGCATATATGTGCAGTGCAGTGGCTGCTAATATAACCATTATTCATACACTTATGTAGTGCATGATGCGGTCGAAGTGGCAACTTTTCAGAAATGAGCGTACACACATCAAAGAAACGCTTACTTCAACATCTTGCATAGCATTAGAGACCATACTGGCCTTACCCCAAAAGGTAACAACATGACGTCTGAGCTGTCCACAACTTGACATTCCGCCACCAAAAATTTCATGGACATTTGGGTAAGTGAATCCTGTATATGATTTTGCGCTCCCTGGAATTCTTTTTTTTCAGAACGAATTTCGATGCAGACTCGGGACCTGGATTTTGCCAACCCCCAAGGAAACAGACAGGGACACAGGACTGTCGGTCGCACCCCTGGGATCCATCGCCTCTCCCCAGTCGAATGCTCAGACCCAAGACCACGGCCCTACTCCAGCGACGAATATTCCTGGGTTACCCCTGATGAAAATTGTGGACGTTCACAGTGGTATGTTGTTAAGATGCTGTCAGATTGCATCTCAATCTTGGGGTCTTACAGGACAGGTCCTTGCCTTAGCAGTGGACACTCAAGCCGGAGGGATTCTACCCTCCATGATCCATCTACCTGACCCTCTCCCTGCTAACCCCCCTCTCCCTGCCAATCCCCCTCTCCCTGCCAACCCTCCTCTCCCTGCCAACCCCCTTCTCCCTGCCAACCCTCCTCTCCCTGCCAACTTCTCCCTGCCAACCCTCCTCTCCCTGCCAATCCTCTTCTCCCTGCCAACCCTCCTCTCCCTGGGACTCCCCTTCTCCCTGCCAATCCCCCACCCTTACCTACTCCCACCGATGATCTCATACGTTGCCCCGGTGCGGATCTTTCTAATCCAGCTCCCCTTACCAAAATTGTCGCTATTGAACCCCAGCCCGTCCCAGAGGCACAAGGGAACCTGGATAGAGGAGTGGTCTTTACCTCTTTGTCACTGCTCCCGGACGGATGGGATGGATGGCCGTCTGGACCTTTTGCGCTTGACGTTTCGCAAGAGGAATTGGATCAGACCAAACATCTTCTAGTGCACTGGGCCACCCGCAATAATGGAGGCCCCTACATTGGCTCACCCAATTCGCCCACGATCGAAGGAGGAAAGTATTCCAACCGACAATGTCTGGGTGTCATTCGCTGCAGAGATCCAACATGCCGAATCGTATGTCGTCCACAGACAAAACCGAACAACCGTTTCGATCAAATGGAGAAACCATGCCAATGTGGTGGTCAATTGTATTATTTCCCTTGCGACTCGACATCCTACTTCATTAAGTGGGCTGGAGGGATACGCTACGTTAACGGCCAGGCCCACAATCATTCACGCATGAGCTATGTGTTGCATATGTCGCGCCAAGAAGAGTACGAATTCAAAGAGCTCGTGCTGGCCCATCCACAGCTGGGACCGAGTGCATTGATGGTAGGTCCCAAGAGACGGGATGGCTACGGTAAAGGTGCCGCAGAGATTTCAGAGGCCACTGGGTATCCTGCACGCATCAAGTACGAACGAAACAAGGTAGGAGTGCTAGGCACGGCTGACAGTGGACGCGGCTTTCTCCTTAAATTCGCCAAATGGCAGCGGGACTATCCAGGCCTGGTACAGACGATTCAAATGACGGGCGAGGTCGTCATTATTTCGATTCAGACCATTTGGATGCGAGACATGCTTGTGCCCAACAACCTACCGGACTTACCTTTGTATCACGGCCTGAATGGACTGCTCACAGATGGCGCTCACGGTTACATGGCTGATGGCAAGTTTATCCTTATCATTACCTCCATTTTTTCGGAGCGTCTGGAAGCCTGGGTTCCTGGGTTATTTACGATCTCGAGCGGTTCCACAGCTGAACACTACCGTCATCATTTCAAGGGCCTAATGGACTCTATGGCTGAAGCTGCAGAGGCAAAGGATAGAATTATTGTGGATGAACTGTTTGCAGGAGTAGGGCAATTGCATGATATTCTATCTACGTTTATTGACACGCCAATGTAGGTGGTAGATTTCAGCGAGCCTCAACGCATTGGCTTCGAGAAAGCATTTGTGGATTTCTGGATCTGATGGGCTGAT
This sequence comes from Armillaria sp. CMW 4456, assembly GCA_028551335.1. Classification (NCBI taxonomy): domain Eukaryota; kingdom Fungi; phylum Basidiomycota; class Agaricomycetes; order Agaricales; family Physalacriaceae; genus Armillaria; species Armillaria sp. CMW 4456. The sequence goes on along the minus strand of JANDKJ010000584.1, from coordinate 1,120 downwards.
GGGCGTAATCATGAGGAGCTCCAACTAGCTGCTAAGAAGCTGTTGAAAGGCTGTGCACAACATTTCCAGAATGCGGTCACCCACGTGAAGCATCTCGGAGGTGTTATACCTGTAGATCAAGGTGACGACTTCAAGACCCTGACGGATGTACTGCTTAGAATGCCAGATACGGAACTGTTCGACAAGGCAGTTACGCAGTTGAAGACCAAGTTCCCCAAAGCCCTCCCATGGATAAGATGGTGGTTACGACCAGATCATGCCTCCATGATCTTCCCTTCGCAGCGCCGGATGAACACCTGGACATGGGATCAGCTACCTAACAGTACTAATGCAGAAGAAGCGATGCACTACAAGCTGTATCAGGTGGTCAGAAGCAAGTTTGATATCATACCAGCTCTAGATGGTCTCGTGTCTTTCGAGGACTACCATCACAGATTGCACGATCGCACACTCAGTGAGTCACTCACGTTAGCATGTACTTGGTCTCTTTGACTTGAATTGCCTGTTGTAGTAGGTGCACCTATACGGCACGGAAAGTCTCAGTTGGAGCAATGACGGCACCATCAAGATCTCCATGGTCGCACCAAGAAATCTCGAGATCCCAAACGCAAGGCATCACGCATCCCATCACATGGCATGACACACCATGAGGGCCATGCTCCCGACCGTAACGTAGACTTTTATTCCAAGGGTCGCAAACAGGGTGGGCACAGGCGCAAAAAATCCACACCACCAGAGACGAGCGATCACGACTGGACACCATCTGCGAAGAGTGAGGACAACAGCCCTGTGGAGAGTGAGGATGACTTTCCTCCAACACCTCTAGTGGAAACCCCAGAACCCTCACACCTGACTGGTGATATCGCAGCACAGCCTGTGGCGGTAACCCCCAATGCGCCAGACGATGCAGACCACGCGTCTGTGAGAAATTCTTCGCCTGATTTTCCCATATCTACTCAACAGGTGCAAGACTTTTATGACCAGACGTCTCCCTCCAAAAATTACGATTGCGAAGGGGCACTATCCATTGTTGATGTCGCCAAAACCAAGTACATACCAGGCCCTCCATGGGCTGACAATTCATGCTGGTTGGATGCGAGTATGGAAGCCTTGTACACCG